>CM065135.1:17509441-17769441 GCA_033026305.1 Cirrhinus molitorella
TCTTATAGTTGCTTGAATAAAATAATTAAAAAATAAATAAATAAATAAACTGCTAAGTTCAATTTTATTATCCCCCTTAAGAAATCATTAGTTTGATTAGCTATAGAACAAACCACTGTTGTCCAATGACTTGCCAAATTAACCTAATTTGCCTAATTAACCTAATTAACTTAGTTAAGCCTTTAAATTGCTCTTTAAGCTGAGGGTTAGTGTCTTGCGAAACAACTAGTAAAATAATATGCACTGTCATCATGGCAAAGACAAAAGAAAAATTAGTTTGGACTTGAGAGAAAGAACTGTTAATGCTCATAAGAGACTGTCCTCAAAGAAAATACGACCCAGTTGTACGTTTTTGAATCGACCAAATACGATCCATTCTTACGTTTTAAAGTTAAGCGCCCTCTAGCGGTCGTAAAAATAATGACAGTGTCGCGTTGGATCTGACGTCATCGAATGACGTATGAGTTTTTATATGAGTTTTATGGGTAATTTAAATGTGTTTTACTAGGTGTAATTCGTATATATGACCACACCTAACCCTACCCTAAACCTACCCCTTACAGAAATAGTGCAAAATCATGATTTCTAGTGCATATTTAAAAAAAAAAAACATACAATGAAAACATATGCGTTCTCCGGAATCGAACCTGTGTTCATATGATTATACCACTCCGCAGGGCAACGCGCTATTAATTGACCTACACATAATGCTAAGGTTGAGTGAGATACCTGTTACTGATAAGGGAGCAAATGTTGAATACGCTTTACAGAGACGTATTTGAGGATTTGTGAAAACGACTTTAGTCGGTCGTATAAATTGGAGGACATGTTGGCTCATAAAGATGGAGAAGGATACACACATTTATCAAAGCATTTTTAAGTGTCAAGAACTGCAGTGAGATGCATTATCAAGAAGTTTAAAGGGACCAACACAGTGGAGAACAAGATGGGCAGAGGCAGGAAGCAAAAGATTTTAAAAACTTTGGAAAGAAAACTAGTGAGAGAGGTTTCTAAAGACCCAAGAACAACTGCCAAGACACTAGTGAATGACCTAGTCAAGTCTGGAATTGATGTCTCAATGAAGACAGTCACTAGAGCCCTGCACAGGAATGAACTGCGAGGTTGGCGACCAAGAAAGACTCCACTTCTGAAGAAGAGACACCTCCAAGCTAGAATGAAGTTTGCTAAGGACAACCTGGGGGAATGTGATGCATACTGGAAACGTGTGCTTTGGTCAGATGAGACCAACCTAGAGCTTTTTGGCCATAGAGATGTTGCCTATGTTTGGAGAAAGAAGGAAGAGGCATTCAACCCCAAGATCACCGTTCCCACAGTGAAACATGGTGGTGGGAGTATAATGCTGTTTCAGTGCGTTTGGAACTGGGAATCTCGTCAGGGCAGAAGGAAACATGAAAAAGGAAGACTATAAGAAGATTTTGAAAGACAACCTCAGACAGTCTGCAAGAAAATGGTTTGGGTTGACATTTTGTCTTCCAGCATGATAAAAACCCAAAGCATACCTCACTTCTGGTGAAGAAATACCTCCAAATGAGCAAAGTGAGTGTACTTGACTGGCCTGCACAAAGCCCAGACTTGAATCCAATAGAAAATCTGTGGGGCATACTAAAGTCCAGAGTTTGTGCCAGAAGACCAACAAATCTGGAGGGGCTTGAGAGATTTGCTAAGAAAGAATGGGCTGTCATTCCTCAGGAGACATGCTTGAAACTTGTTGAGAACTACAGCAAACGCTGCAAAAGGCTGTTATCAAGCAAAAGGGATACACTATTGACTATTAACATCAGAGGGCTAATAATTTTGACCAGTAGACTTTTTAAAAATCTTGGTTATACATTTATTTCTATTTGTATTACAAACCCTAAAAGCTTCCTGAATAAAGTATTATGCTTAAAAATGCTGTGTTGATAAAATCGTCTTTCTTTTAAACAACACTTGGGAGTTATTTGAAAAATAATGAAACATTTTATAAGGGGCTAATAATGTTGTCTTCAACTGTACATTGACACCTGTTTCACACTGTAGATGGAAATGTAAATCACATGAGGTGATTAAGTGATGACAGAATATTCATTTTTGGGTGAACTATCCCTTTAAGACCGGGTAAAGGTGCTGGTGATGTCAGATGCACGACTTTAATTAGCTATACAGTTAATTCTTGATTGCATCGTATTTGTTTTAGGGTGTAGATGAAATGATGTGGCAAGTTGTTTGTGATTTATGCATGTTTGTTTGCAGGTGTGTGCATATAATGTGTATCTTCTCCTTGCTCTGTCTCTTGTCTACTTCTGGAACCTACGGGACATTTAATTTGAGGCCTTGGGAATCCTCTAGTGAAAATGTGCTCACAAACAAGTTTACTTTGAAAACCAGATGTAGAGTCACAGAGCCCTCTGCAGAGCATTTATAAATCTATATACGAATTATGTGTGCTGAGAAGGTCTGTACCTTAAAACTAAAAATAAAATAAGAACGAAAACACTGGTTTATGAAGAGCTAGAATGGTTTGGTTACATGGTAAAAATTAAAGATTAAATTAAGAATAGCTTTGTAGTTGATTAAATCTAAAAATAAATAAGTAAATAAAAATAGCATTATAAAAAGAAATCTGCAAATATTTTATTACATCAAGCAAATACTAAATATATAACAAGCAAGTATTGAATATAAGCAAATATATATTTTAAGATATATATTTACTTCTCTTTCATTTTTTTAAAGTATAGAGCAAAAATGCAATGTTCTGTTTTTCATTAATGCAACATAAAAATGTCAATACATGTTTGAATTTGAAATTTGTAAAGACAAAATATAAATAATTACCTATATATCAAGTGTGGATAGATAGATAGATAGATGTAATAATGTAATAAACATGTAATAAAAAGTAGTAGTGTATCGTTGTATAATACAACTATTACAGCTGGCAATTTATCAACAATTGGCATGTTTCATTTTGATAATATCATGACGAAACACAATCGTGGCAGTATGTAAATAGTTAACATGATTACAACACCCTCGCATGAGAAATTGCTTCTTCGTTATGCTGGCCAGGGCTTATTTTTGATACTTAACTGGGAAATTGAAAAGCAAACATCAGAAAACATATTGCAACACTGCCAGGGGCGGTCCCTCAGCACCCCAAATAAAAAACAACAAAGTGCACCTTTAATTATTTTGTGTCTCCCAATAACAACTTTAATTGGCTTGCGGAGGCAGGCAGGGACTGTGGAGGCATAGCTTGCGTTCAGTTGGGACTTGAAGAGGACGGATACTGTCCCCTAATGGCTCACATCACTAGTTCTACAGTCACAGGCCGCTAATGACTCGCTTGTCACCCATCTCGTTAGCACGGGGCAGACCTCGGCAGGCCCTCCCCTTGCCCAGTCGCCAGGGACAGGCCTAATTGGGTACAGGGTGTGGCTGGATTTAGGGCGGATGGCGGTCACTGTTGCATGTATGAGTACACTTGATAATAGATTCCCGGGAGACTGCTTTAATCTACAGTTTCAAACCTGTAAATTGAACACCCGTGTGCTCTGGCCTTTCTCTCGCCGCCCCCTAACAAATCGTGTTCTTTGGTTTAAATGTATGAAAGGGTTGTTTGTTTAGGATGCAAGTTGGTCATTCTTTGATTTGGCATCGCCAACAACTCTGCTGACTGAACGTTTAAGCTGTAGAGTTTATAATTATACAGTGGTTTTCAAAAGTATTCAGACCTCTACCCAATAACTTGCAGGTACCCCTCATGAATATGAATTAAGCATATTTTAAATGTGTTTCATTTGTACCTGCTCTCCAGAGGACTTTCCGTCACAATATTATGTCAAGGAATGTCTATAGGCTGCAAAAGTATGCTAAGTACAATTTTCTCATTTTAGCCGATTCATATTCTAGAATTTTCTGACCCCTGACATTTTTCTTTCAAAAAGCACTATTGAATTAAATCAGTTATTTTAATGTGACATTGTTTATGTCAGAGTACGTTCTTGAACAAGAAAATGTAAATATGCTATGGGAACAAATGACCTCATTTAAATATTTTGAAAAACTTATATTTGACATATTTGAAACATTGTCAAATACATTAAAATCAAGACATTGTTCAACCGCTGTAGGACATTGAGCATGTCATGCTTAGTCCACTTGATGTTAATTTGTGGCATCATTTTGTAGCTTTTCTCCAAAATAGCAGTTTTTTCAGTAGACATCGTTTTGAATTTAGGTTTTTATTTTACCACACAGTTTTCTTACAACACAACTAGGTTAAAGGGATAGTTCACCCAAAAATTAAAATTCTGTCACAATTACTTACTCACCCTCATGTCCTTCCAAACATGTAAGTCCTTAGTTCATCTTCAGAACACAAATTAAGATATTTTTGATGAAATCAGAAAGCTCTATGACCCTGCATAGACAGCAATGCAACTGACACTTTCAAGGCCTAGGAAGGTAATAAGGACATAGTGACATTAAACACAGAAGTGTTAAAATAGTGACATTAAAATGTGACATCAGTGGTTCAACCTTAATGTTATGAAGCTATGAGAATACAAAAATAACGACTTTATTCAACAATTTCTTCTCCTCCTTGTCAGTCTTAGATGCACGTTCATGACAGTAAAATGCATGAAATTGTTAAATAAAGTCGTTATTTTTGTTTTCTTTGTGCACAAAAAGTATTCTTGTAGCTTCATAAAAGTTACGGTTGAACCACTTTTGTCACATGGACTATTTTAATGATGTCCTTACTATCTTTCTGGGCCTTCAACGTGTCAATTGCATTGCTGTCTATATGCAGGGTCAGAAAGCTCCCTGATTTCATCAAAAATATCTTAATTTGTGTTTCAAAGATAGACTAAGGTCTTGCAGGTTTGGAACAATATGAGGGTGAGTAAAATTTTGGGTGAACTATCCCTTTAACAACACGTTTCTCCTTTTACATTTCTAGTAATTGTTACTATACTCTTTGCTACTGAACATTTCCTCTTTCTAATGATTGCTGGCCTCGCTGGGGCGTTTTTAGGTACAACCTTACTATGTAGTCTCTCTAGCTTCCTGATAATTACCCCAGCTGTGTCCACTGGGACATCCAAACACTTGTATACTTGCAAACCTTTCCCTAATTTATGCATTTATTATCATACAACTCACACTTCTTTGAATTTTCCTTTAGTACTTAATGATCCCTTAATGGTGTTGGTGTATTTTTTATTTTATTTTTTTTAAATAATAATTTTCAGTTGCAATACATAGAAATGCAAATTTCTGAATTTCAAAACTCTTAATTCATTCAGAATAAATAAGAGAACTGATTAAAAATCTGAATACTTTAACAATATATCTGTGACAGAAAATCTTCTGATGAACTGGTTCAAATGATACATTTAAAATATGAAGAAAATATTCACTCATCAATGTATCACAAGTGAATTGATTGAATTTAATTGTAAAAAATTAATTACGCTGACATACTGAACTGCTAGAATGAAACGGCTGATGTCACAGTTACACACTGCAGGCTATGTATGTGGGTGGTCATGAGCTGTTTTTGGGCTGAAAGAGTGGCCTGTTGCTGAGTGTTTTTTGTGTTATAAGTGAGCTATTTATGTGTGAGTTCTGTGAAACCACTTTGAGTGCAATAGAGGAGCACAGTGGTGATAGAAAGTAGTAATGTACTAACTAGTAACTATACTAATATACGTTGGGTAAACTAGTTGACCAACCGATGTGTGCTTTTCAGGACTGATGCCAAAACCGATTATTACAGATCAAGTAGATTGATAACTGATATTTTGAACCGATATATATGTCTAGTGTAAAAATTTACAAATTAATGTGAAAATTAAAAATAACAAGGGCTCTGACAGAAAACTTTATTTAAATGCTTTTAAATTATTTTATTGGCAAATCTGTTTCGAAAATGACCGATACCGATGAACATAAAAACGTTTAATATCGATGCTGATAATTGGCTAGACCGATAATCAGATTTTAACTGTCAGGCTGGGGTAAGTTGTCACCAGTCACAAAGCCAGTCATAAGTGGCACGGATTTGTAGCAAAAAGCCAATACATTGTATGGGTAAAAATGATAGATTTTTCTTTTATGCCAAAAATCATTAGGATATTAAATAAAGATCATGTAAACTTTCCATCATAAATATTTCAAAACTTTTTGATTAGTAACATGTTTTGCTAAGAACTTCATTTGGACAGCTTTAAAGGTGATTTTCTCAATTTGTTTATTTTTTTGTACCTAGATTTTCAAATAGTTGTATTTTGGCCAAATATTGTGCTATCCTAACAAACCATACATCAATTTCAGAAATTTGACCCTTATGTTTTGTGGTCCAGGGTCACATTTATTTTGTAATTTTAAAACTTATTATATACAACAGCTGTTGGCCAAAACAATAGTGTATTCTTTTTTTCTTAATATTTAATGTGCCTAAGTGCACATTAAATTGAAGAAACTGACACATTATTCACTGTATAAATACAATGGAAATACAATGAATTTATTGGAGTAAAAAGTGTAACTAGTCCCAGTCTCCTTTACATTACAGCTTTATAAAATCCCATTTTAAAATATATATTTAGCTCTCTGCACAGATCTTGCAGTGTCATATTTGGTGGTCTAATTAATCTCCACAAGGGAGAAATTTGCCAAAGAGTCTGTCACCCGGTGGCCATTTTGACAGGTCCTGTCAGGGAGATATGAAGGCATATCACAATCCACGCGTTTGAGTTTTTGCTGTCCTCTGCCTCAGCAGGCAAATAAACAGTGACATGTTTTCTGTCAGAAATCAGACTAAAGCCAGAAACTCAGCCTTTAAAGCAGCACAGTATGTACAAAAATATTTTTCACCTAATAAACACAGGTATCCTAGTGAAGAAAACAGATTTCTGACCTTTATATTATACACGTCTCAATGTCTCCGTTTGCTCATGAGCTATATATAAGGACACCATGAAGCAAGGAAGAAAAGAAATGCACAGTGTTCAGAACCGATTACATTCAAGCTTATAAATAATGAAACTTCATGAGGTCAGATCACAGTAGAACGTGATATAAACATGGCAACGACAATCCACTCCTCCGTGCCTCACTGATAGCGACACTGAGAATATATGTTACACACTTCCCATCCTGATGACCAAACAGGCTTCAAAGAAAGTCCGCCCGGTAGATAAATGCAAATGAGTTTTGTTGCTGTATTTTTACTAATACATTCATGTTTTAAGGTTTGAACTTTAGCAGCTAAAAGGTGTCAACGTCGCTGCTATCCTGGAGTGTAACAACAATGAAATAATCTGCACACACATACACACACACACACACACACACAGAGCCATCTGGCGTGTCTGTCAGAGGACCTGACAGCCTTACCAGATATCACAGAGGGTGCTGTATGATGTCACGCAAGAAAGAGCCACCAAAGTGATTTCCCGCCCCCTCCTATGCATGGCACTATTATAAACCGTGAACACACTGGCTCTTTTGACATATACGCTCCGTCTATAGGAGCCAGAATACATCTCCATGTTTTATCAGTGAACAAACTGCCTTGAATACACAGGCTACAAATATTTCTTCATTGCTATTATATCTTCGCTGGCTTCGTAGGCCTCGCATTGCAGCACAACTACGGATCATTTTTGTCTCCGAAACAGACCATTAAACCAATTAATATAATGTAAAGCGGAATAAAGGAGGAGGGGCCTAATCCCCTCTAGCACAGGTCTCCCATGAGGAATAGGTGTGAATATTCGCTAGCATCTCGTCCCGTGTCCCCTTCATCCCTGTGTACAGCTTTCTCCCCTGCCAATCGACCCCCCCTCCCTCCAACAAACACACTGAAGCGCCTAGCGCACTCCTGGCATAGTGTATATAATATGTAGCTAGCTAATTGCAAATCATCTGTGATGTACACGACTGCTTCACTAATTGCCGCTGGAAGCTGTGCTCATTAACTGTTCTCATCTGGCTCGGTACACAAGCTAAACAACCTGCAAACGATCCAGCAATTACTGTTATTTTACATCGACGACGCCAGGCGTGCATGAAAATAGCTGCTGTAAATAACAAAAGACATTTGGCTGCAAATGTCTGAAAACGCGTCGCCGCCAAAAAAGAGGCTCATTAAAGAGTAGTTATTTATTGAAGAATTTTTGAACAAAGGACGCAAAAGCAGCAGGGCGCTCCTGAGGGACTCGCCGAAGGCTTTCCTGAGTTCGATGGCACGCCCACGGATCATTTATTGACCAAACTGAGTTTTGTTGTTTACCAATAAAATGGTGGTACGCTGACAATGTTTGTGTAACATATGCCTCACACATACTGTATGTCACCAGAAAGCAGCCTTACAACTGGGTGAGACAGCGTTTGTGTGTGTGTGAGGGAACGAGAGGGCTAAAGAGAGGGAGAGAGAGTGTTTTTCAGTCATACTGACTGTCTGTCGTGAATCTCTCGTGTTCTCACAGACACTTAGATTCACGCATATATTCTCAGCTCCTCCAGATGCCTTTACATATATTCATGTATACAAATGCACAGGCGCTCTGTCAGGGAGGAGCCTCGCTGTCCTGGTGGCCATAATGAGTGTTCATTATTGGGACACTCCCACAGATACGTCGGACAAATGCAAATTTCAATCTAGGACTGTCTTCTGTGTTTGTCATTGTAAAAATGCTACAGTAAAAAAGCTGTTAAGTAATAAATGCACATCACTTTACCATTACAGTGAACAAAATGTAAAAGGTTTAACATCACATTATGTGTCATTTTACTGTTTTTGCTAGTGAACAAAATATGAATTAGAGTATAATTTATAGTCTAAGTAGTACAGGTATATTTGCAGCAATAGCCAAAAATACATTGTATGGGTCAAAATTACAGATTTTTCTTTTAGGCCAACACTCATTAGGATATTAAAAAAAGATCATGTTCCATGAAGATATTTTGTAAATTTCTTCCCGTAAATATATCAAAACTTAATTTTTGATTAGTAATATGCTTTGCTAAGAACTTAATTTGGACAACTTTAAATGTGATTTTCTCAATATTTAGATTTATTGCACTCTTAGATTCCAGATTTTTAAACAGTTGTATCTCGGCCAAATATTGTTCTATCCTAACTTTGGTACCACCTGTAAGGTTATCGGTACATTTTAAGGAAAAAAGCAGACTTTGATAATAACAACTATCACTTAATGAAATATACTGTTTTAAAATCTTAGTCGTAAAATATACAGGCACCAATTTACTAACCTGTAATACTAGAAAGATTGTCACAAGATTTTTTACGGTAAATTTCTGCCAACCACAGTTACCAGTTTTTACCAGAAATTTAACAGAATATTTTCCGATGTAAGTTTTAGCAGAATACCTACTTTAAAAAAGCACTTTGCATGTAGTCTAACAATACAGCCTCCAACTTTAAGAAAAGCAGAGACAAAGAGAGAAATCCTTGTAAAATCAGGCCTTTGTGCTGCTCAGAATGAATCTGTAGTGAATATTATATCTAATATTGTTGGAAACAATGCTTTGAAAACAAATAATTAATTTATTCATTAGTTATTTTAATGATTGAACCTATATATACTGTATTCAGAGGTATATTTGTGGTGCAATGTGACCCTGGACCACAAAACCAGTCATAGGTAGCATGGGCATATTTGTAGCAATAGCCAACAATACATTGTATGGATCAAAATGTTTTATGCCAAAAATTAGGATTAGGATATTAAGTAAAGATCATGTTCTGTGAAGATATTTTGTACATTTCCTACCGTAAGTATATCAAAATATAATTTTCGATTAGTAATATGCATTGCTAAGAGCTTCAGTTGGACAACTTTTAAAGGTGGTTTTCTCAATTTTTTTATTTTTCTGCACCCTCAGATTCCAGGTTTTCAAATAGTTGTATCCATTTGTGAGTTTTTTAAATATATGAGAGCAATTTCAAATACAAATAGTCTCAGATGTCTAAAATTTGACTGCATTCAGAAACAATTAATGGCTGCTCTCCATCTGGACATTAGCTCTATTACTACAAATGTTTCTAAGCTTTGATATGGGCAAATTAAAGCAAACCCTGTTAGTGGGAACTGACTCATTATGGCCGTCACAGTCAATTATCTCTCACTGGTAATAATATTACAATAACTTACTAAGTCCTGTAGAGTTTAGCTTATTATTTTCTTGTTGTTTTCCACTTTCTAGCTATATATAATGATGTTTAGGAATTCAATAAATTAAATGTAAACAAATTAATATTGAGTTTTGCAACAAATCTTTGTGGAAGAGTCACTGAAAGCGCTGAAATATCTTCAAATAGATAGGAAAAAAAAAATTTATATTTCTTGATATAATAATAAAAATAACAATAATAATATGAAGAAAACATTTTGTCATGCCATAAAATAAAGATAAAATCAGAGAAATTAGAGATATGGAAGAAAGCCTAGCAGTTGCATTTCATTATATTGTAGGCTAAGAAAAATCAAATGTTGGAAGTGCCTGAGTTTTGCTTTGGAAAACACAAAGCTTAATAACACACTCAGACACAAAGTAGTTCTTCTCTCTTTCCCTCCCTCTTACCCTCTCTATTTTCTGTTTCACATACCCTTTTCGTCACATTTCCCCATACAGACCCACACACACACACACACACAAAGAGAACTCATTTTAATGTGTTTATGGAATGTAAAGCCATTCATTTTCGAAATCCTGTCTCTTAACCATTATCTCTCATTGTAACACATAAGGGCGGAGACAGGAGATTTTGTGTGTGGGCGTACAACAGGCTTCTCTGCGCAATCCTCTTAGAGAAAACGAGAAAGAATGGCGAGCGGAAATTAATCCAAAAAAAGGTAGAGACTCCAGAGGAGGGAAAGAGAGGCCATTAATGCAGACATTGCTGGTAGACAGAAGGACACTCTCTACCACAGATCTAGATAATTATTCTAGGTGTGTGTGTGTGTGTGTGTGTGTGTGTGTGTGGCGAGAGAGAGAGAGAGGGTGTGGAGGAGGGATGATGAAATTGCTTGATTAAGAAAGAGAGTGAGAAAAAAGAGAGGGAAAAGAAAGGGGGGATGGGTAAATATTCAACTAACTGTTTCATTTTCCTCTTTTGAAAATCGAAGAGTAAAAGATTTGCGCAGATGTGCTCCTCAGGCGCATGACTTCCTGTAATAACAAGAGAACAAATCTATCCATTTCTTTGTTCATCTCCATCTACCACTTATAATCTTTAGGTTCGATACTCCAGGAATAAATCCGATGATATTTTTGCCCACCTGCTGACAGCAATCTCCGAAGGGAAGCACATTATATTCGTATATTAAGATTAGCATGCACTGTGGCTTTTGCTGCAAGGGACAAAATTTAATTTGCTTCCATAAGGCCTGACTTAATACACTGCTCTGCATGAAATTCATTACAGAATCTCGCTGGATGGACACATATTGAAAAGACACGTTATAGCACTAACATAAACCTCTTAGGTTACACTTTATGTGTACATCTTTGTTCTGGAAAGCAAAAACAGCAGACCCTAATCCAAATCACTTGCCATCTTTTATACCAGGACATTAGCTCTGCCACTTAATCTGGGCGGGAAAGCGCAGCTAGCTCTATACTATCCAGCGCAAACATATATGTAAGCCACAGAGCTCAATGGCAGGCCGAGTGGGTTGTGAGCTGAACTAATGAAGCTCAGGTTGGAGCCTCATCGTCCTGTGCTTTCCCACCTTTCACAGACGCTACCAGGGGAATCAATTTGAACAAATACAGAACATATTGTGGCTGGGTTCATTGCAGCGTTAATTAATGTAGCAGACGCTAAAGAAACTCTGAGTACAGCGAGTCCCAATTATCCAGGGAGCAGCCAGGAGCTGATTTGCCATTTGTTATATTAAGTATTTGGAATTAGTGGAGTCCAGGTATAATTAAAAATTGTGCCACTTTCACCTGCAACATGTGGAAACTTGTTAATTCCCAACTTTTCCCCCCTTTCCCCCATGATTTAACAGATGGTGAGAGAGGGAAAAAAAGAGTACTGAGTGAAAAAAAACATGTTGCTGTTTAATGTAGATGTAAGTGGAGCGAAGCTTAATAAAGCACAATTTGGCAACACTACTCGGTTTGATGTGAATGAGGGGACGAAGATTTTTCTGATGTTGTGTATTTTTACAGGTTTGTCATGTCAGTGAGAATTAACCAGTCACATGTCTCGTTTCTCACACGGAGGTTTGTTGGCGCGATAAGCTTTCCCCACACCACCCCACCCTCCACTTTCGCTGTTTGTTTGTTTGTTTGGAGTCCGCCTTCACTTTCTGTACCAATAAAACAAAACACCGGAGGTGAAACACAAAATAGTAATCATTTTGATCCACACGTCGCAGGACTTCCAGGGCAGAAACCGAATTGTATGCATTCAGGAAAATGCCTGTGCGCTACATCATCGAATCACAATATTTCTGATGTGTGCCGTGCTTGCGCGCGCGTAGGTGTGTGCACGCGCTTTCATAGGCCCGGCTATGGCGTCAGTGGGAAGCCGACTTCATTTGAGCATGTGTGTGCACGGTGACGTGGGGGCTCAGTGTGAATCATAGGGTTGACATGGAAGACTTCAGTCACAGGTCATTTAGCACAGTGGGATTCTGTTCCACCACAGCACACACGCGCAGATACGCAATCATACACACAAAAATGCTGCTGTAAATACGCAGTGCCTCGGATCAATTTTTTCCTGTACATTTGAAAGCATCTCTACCAGAAGTTAAATCTTAGTCTTGGAGAAACTACATACAGGCAGCCGTTCAAAAAATGACGTGGGAGATCATGGAAAACAAGCAGTGTTGTTTTCTAATGTGGACAAACAAGTGTCCATCAAATCGCACTTTGTTTCGGAGCGCTCAGACAACAGTTGAAAATGCGCAAATACGGCGCGTTCGCGCTCATGCGCGCTCGCATTGCAGCAACTGTGAACGTGATGAAGACAATGAGTGAGAAGAACAATGTGGTAAAATGTGCCACTGCCAAACAACACAGGATAGGATCAACAATACATCTTGACAGAAACCAAACAGTATGAATATGTGTGCGATATCTAACTTTGTTACCTTACAGTTAAGGATGTGTTGTGAAGTTGCTATGGTGATGGTTCCTTGATATACACCAAAAAGTCTAGAACTTTATTATTATTATTATTATTATTATTATTATTATGGGGCAAAAAATTAACACCATTTTCTCCTGAAGCTTTAACGTTACGTTACGTCGGGTCACACCTTCAGACAAGGCTATTCTCACGGTGTTTGTTTTCTAACTGATCAGACATTTTTAGAACTATTTTAAACTTTCACAGCCTTTACCAAAGTTACAAACTTTACCTTGTTTATCAATATCTGTTTATTTACAGACGTCTACATCAACAAAATGCACCATGACAGCCGACAACCGAAGCTTTGCGGTAGGCCTGTATTAAGTAGCTACCAAAATAACTGTCAAAACTAATTTACCATCCATCCTTAAACTAACTTGAGTATGAATCATACATGTAGCGTTATTTAAAATATCTCCAAAAGTCGACAGTGAAAACGATATTTTGTATTTTTAACAGCCCGTTCACAAACCTTTTCCCATCCCGATGAATCTTAAATTAGATATCCCTGTTTTTCTTCCTCACAGTTCCCGCCCTTCTCACACTCCTCATGTTCAGTTTTCTCTTTCTTTTAGTTTTCTTTTTTCAGGTCTGATTTTCGTTTCCTCCAAGGCACCGGGTCGCCATTTCGTTGACAAAATAAGCGGTAAGATATACAAAAGCCTCGGTTAAAATGTAATGCTGACTTGCTTTGAGGGCCGCACTAATTTCGCCAAGTTCACATCATACGCGAGTTTGTTCTGAATTAGCCTCGCCTGCCACAGCGGTGTGTTTGTTAAGTTGTTTATTTGTCGAAAAACACCTATGCAGTCACAGCCTAATTGATAAGTGAGTTTTGCCTTATGTAAAATCAGATTTAATCCAAATGCCTTTTCTAATAGGCATGTTAACAACACAAGATATTAGTACGCAGTAGCACAAACAAGTCATATTAATGAGCGAAAAATATTTTGATGATACATTAATGTGTCAAGAGCTGTGGTTTCAAAAGGAATGTGTATAATTAGGTTTCTTCTGCAGAAACAGACTGAAGTCAAGTCTGAGCTCTCAGTGAGGGGGTTTCATATTAAACTTTATGGAGCACTGCCATCTACAGGCATGATGAGGTAAAACATAAGAATAGCCGAGAGAAACACCTCATAATGCCTCAAGATTGTCGTAAAATACAAGGACATTGAATAAAACTGCAGTATTTATTCATGTATTATTCTTTAGCTTTTAATATTTGTGAAAATTTATGCTGATTATATATGAATAGTTCCGATGCAAAAGCCTCTAAATCCATCTGACATCTTTCTTCAAAAAATGCATTTTTGTCAGGCCCCAATGTGTAGGTTTCTATGTAAGTAGTGGTACTTCTGATTGGGCTAAGGGTGGGATTTTAGCGAGTTTGAAGTTAAAGTATTTGTTGGACGTATAATATGTGTCTAGAGCATTCTCTTCATATTAAGAAAAAAATCAGGTGTTGCAAAAAGTAACTAACTTGGAATACTTTTATTTACATTTAGGTTACTTACAGTATATTATAATATATTATTTTAAAAGTTAAATTCAACTATATTTAATTTGTGTAAAAGTGCTCTTATTATGCTGCACTGTTTTGACATTTTTAAAATGTGTGACATTTTGTAATAGTAAAATTATTCATAGTTTTATATACATATATACATACATATATATATATATATATATATATATATATATTACTTTAATCAGTTACATTTAAATTAAGTTAAAAGTGGTTAAATTTCTCACTGGCCTATTTAAAATTGCTTGTGATAGACATAATATAAAACAAATGCAGATATTAGAAATGTAGCCTCATATAGTTCGTTCTGTGTTCACCGTTACTTCCACATCGTCTGCTAGGGGGCGCTGTGTATCTAATCTTGCTTTTTTTGTATCAAATCTTTTTCAGAGAGGGATGTTTTGATCTGACACCTGATCGTGACACTTTTAGACACTGAAAACGTGTAATTCTGGTAGATTTAAAGTCTTTGATTATGAATACTAAATGAAATAGTGTTTAATGTGTTTCATATGCAAATACAGTGCATTGATATTCAAACCTTCACATTTATAAGCATTCAAACCTCTGTCTAAATGTCTGGACTTCTCTTTTATTCTTAACGCTATCATATAAGCCTGATCTCCTGTTCACACTCATAGTTCACGGATGAAGAACAATCAATATCTGCAAATTCAAATGGGAACAGTAATTCGCACATGGGCATGTATACATTGAAAACAATTCACATGTGAAAATCTTTACATCACAACAATTTACAGGTGGACATAAGAAAGTGCCGGGGACGAGAGGTGAGCGCTCTGATATGTATGCCTATAAGTGGAAAAACTATTTGTACGTGTGAACCGCCCTTGGGATCCCTTGCAGACGTCAAACGAAATTGCGTGACTGAGGTGTGCCAGATGAATGGACGGGGCTAAAGTGGTCATAGTATCTCAAGAAGCAAATGCCCAGTAGTGATAGGATTTGTCCTTGTGGCTCAAGCTTTTGTGGGAAAATAAATTAGCCTAATGGTCAGATATTACCTACTGGAAAGTGGTTTGCTGTAGCTGGATCCAATTAGATGCCGATGACCTATGACCTATATTTAGTCTGTAATTCAGTGTTTGGATTGGTTGAAGCTGTTTGTTTCTGTCTGACTCAAGCAAATGATCAGGGATTACGTTAATGAGCGATGACCCGCTGACTCCTTGCGATCAGCTTACATGTAAACCTGTTCCAAGATAATCCATAAATCTTTCAAGTACACTAATTTATGACAAATGCTTAATTGAGTGCATTGGTTTAAGCTAAGGAGTTCAAGTTCGCAGCCATCATGTCGTAATCCACACTGTATTTGTAAATATTATGGCCTTTGTATGTGAAAGCCTGCTGACCCCAAAGTACTAGTGCAAACACACATGCTGTAAGGATTTGTATTGCCGCGTGTCACTACAACACATAATACAGCACTTGTGAGTGATAGAAAGTGTCAAAGGCCGGTCAGCCTTGGGACAGTTGTTTCCATCTATCCCTGGGTAGAGTAGCCAGACACCTGAAATGGAAAAGCGTGGTGTCAGGCATTGCCATTGCTATATCTGTTCTTATCATCCATCCTCTTCTATAAATGCAAATGTATGTGTTTCATTTTTTTTATAATGAAATAAAAGAAATTATCTGCTTTAATAGTAAAGCAAATATGTATAACAAAAGGTACCCCTGCAAAATAGTATTTGATTAATAAGTGTTTTTGTCATGCTTCCAGTAAAAAAAAATAATACATTATTATTATTTATTTATAATATAATAATTAAAAAAAAAAAATACTATTATTACATTTTTAGGGAAGGGAAAGTTTTTTATTACTATTTGTAAAGTAATACTTTTTTAAAAAAAATAGTATTTTTAAAAATAAAATTTAAAGAATATTTTGTACAATTTTCTAGGTAAAATATTTAATATTATTGTTGTTTCCAACAGAAATATCCAAAACCCTTTGAGCTAAACTGCAAAATATATTAAGCGTATTTGTTTTCTTTGTTTTATTATTTTTTATTAGTGTAAAAAGTTTTTATTAGTTTTATAATAGTGTATTATAACTGTATTTTTCTTATAGCTCTGGAAAAAAAAGACAAAATACATTTATACTCACAATATAATGCATGTAAACAAATCTTAGTACCTTATGTAATTTAGTATGCCTTATGTGATTCTCTTTTTGTAGATTTTTTTACCAGATTTTTTTTTTAGTCTGCGAGTCTGTAAATGCAGTTTAAAGGTTTTAAATGTATACTCTTGTTTTCATAGAATAATTTTATGTTATTGCTAAATATATAAATTAATTTATATAAATCTATCTATCTACAACCTTTCAAAATCTTTCTAGACTTCAGTTTTGTTGTTAAAAAAAAAAAAAGAATACAGTTATATCTAACTCATTTTAATTTGCACGTTTGCTTCCTCAAATTCAAAATCAGGAATAAAAATTTAAGACATCCTCAGTTCAATTCTGAATGGTGCACAGCCCTGAAAATTCAAATTTTAATAATCTAGAATTTCGCATTGCATATTTAGCGTGCTCGTTCATCAGCATTAATTAAATGTGGATTAAAAGTTTTTAAATGTATACTATTGTTTTTATATAACAGATTCATGTTATTGCTCAGCAACACTAGCTGCTATGGCTACATAAAATACGTAAATGTCTTCCAGCATCACACTGTAATCACGTCTCTTCTCTAACTGCTTATATGATTCACATATGACAAGGTACTGTGATTCAAGCCAACGATCTGAATTAAACATCAGGGTCTGAAGAATAGATGTCTCCTCTCATAGGATATAATACATTATGAATCAGGAAACAGATAGTGTCTAATGTCCAATCAGACAGACAGTGCCAACACGAGAAGGAAACTTGACTTATCCAATTGATGTAATAGTGTTTGGATGGCTTACGCCATTGAGCTCTGCCACATGAACTTGAGGCCTAACACGTTGATTTCTCACAACCTGCCACATGAATATCGTCTGAACGGCAACATAAAAAAACGGAGAGGCAAAGAGGGTGAGTGGAGTGGCAAACAAAAGTCCAGCTGTGAGCCTGTAGAACCAGCGTCTAAATGAAGACGGAAAAGATGGAAAACCAAATGTGTTAGAATACCATAATTTACATTTGAAATGCATCCACAGCATATTACATTCACAAAGCGTTTCATTGAGCCTTCAAATGAGTATTTCTATGGATTTATTTGTCTGGGTTATTTATTTATTGATGTTTTCCGTAGTCACACTGAATGTCAAATTGTATGGGGCAGGAGCTTAAGCAGTCATGCAACAGCAGGTGGTGATGCTTCTAGGATAGACAAGCTGCGCATAGACACACAAACTGCCAATCAACTGGGGTTTGTATGGTACAGTGAGTGTTGAAACTCGGAGACAGAATCACTCGTTAGAGGAGCTCCAAATGTCAAACAGACCAGACCTAAGCCTTTTAACTTCAGGGACGTAGCATTAGTTACATATTACAGTATAGCTACATCTGTTATTGCCTTTAACCCTAGAACAAAAAAGGAAACTTCTTCAAATTCATTTATACATAAATGAGATGCATATATATAGGCAGAATCACATGATGGATTGCAATATTTAAATCCTAGCGGAAAAGATACGACACTTGTATTCTCAAAATATTACTCTCAAAAAGTGGCAGGATTAAAGGTAGAAGGATTAAAGGAGTGATTTTCAGAGATTCTTGAGGTATATTACATGTGGAATTTAACAGCTGGCTATGTACAAATGCACATATACAAGCAGAGGTGCACAAAAGTTTTTCAGTCTGGTGCACTTGGAGATTTGGTTTGGTACTCACACTGCACATATGTAATCCATTAAATGTAACTATAAAAAATAAAATAATTAATAATAATATAATTGCACTTTATTTCGTTTTTTAACATTTTCAAGCCTTAATTCAGCAAGCTTTTATTTTGGCGGGTGCCGGTAAGTGAGTAAATGCGGTGCTGGTTTTGGCATTGCTGAGTGAAGCGCGTCAGTCAATGAAATGTTGCAGTTTTGTGTTTTGTTCTGAAACCGACAGATTAATGCATTCAGTTTGAATGGAAATGAAATATATCATTACAGTTAGTCAATTTAAAACGGTAACTGTGCATCGCCAGCTGACAACCATGTTGTTACGCAAATGAATGAACTTACTGAACTTACTTACACAACACATTTTTTATTTTGGTAGCATTTTTTACTTATGTCCAATGTTGGGGGTAACACATTACAAATCAGATTACTTTTTCAAGTAACTAGTCAAGTGTAACATTATTTTTTCATTTACAAGAAAATATCTGAGTTACTTTTTGTTTCTTTTATATAGGCTATTTAATCCCATTTTATTAACCAATACCTTTGCTGCTGACCTTTGTTGATCCAATTCAACCATACTAATAAGCAAAACTTACTTTAGACATTTGTGGTTCACTTTTCTCATTGCTGAAGAGTGTTGAGAGAACTTCATTCTCCCAAATTTCTACTGTACAGACTTGAATTTACTTTTCCTTCAGCCTTAGGCTTATTTATTTTACTTTCTGGCATGAAAGGGCTTTTACATTTGCTAAAAATCTTTTTAAAACAAACAAGCAAGCCCTGCCCAGATTTAAAAAGTAACGCAACACAAGTAGTTACCTTTTTAGGGAGTAACGCAATATTGTAATGCAGTACTTTTAAAAATAACTTTCCCCAACACTGCTTATGTCCACCCCTGTATATAAGTATTGTACATATTAGTGTTGTAGTACTTGAGACCGGTCTTGGTCTCAAGACCGGTCTTAAGACCATTTTTTGATGGTCTTGGTTTTGTCTCAGTCTCGACTGTCTTTGGACTCGGTCTTGTCTTGGTCTCAGATTAGGAGGACTCAGGATTTTACTTCAAGACCACAACTGTGTGGATATCACTAAATTGCAAGTGCATTGTCTTTGTGAACATCATGAGATTGGATCTAAATCTTACAAATGCAATAGCCGAAATTTTCTATACTGATTTCTATTGTTAAGCTACTGTTGTGCTTGAATGTGATCATATTTATATAATGTTAGATAATTAAGCAATACAAAAGAAAAAGAGCAGTTTTCATAAATATGTGCAAATGTTATATTTATACTAGCATTCAATAAACAAGAAGTAATATTAAGTTACTATATTTTATACAGAATTTTAAATACAACTTTTATTTCTGCAATGAAAATAGTTTCAAAGAAATCCATATCGGAACATATAGAAGTTTCAGCATCATAACTCCAGTCACACAGTCCTTCAGAAATCATTCTAATATGCTGATTTAGAGCTCAATTATTATTAAATACTTACTGAATAATTTTGAATTATTTTAAATTGTAATAAAATTGTACAGTATTAATGTCTTACTGTATTTTTATCGAATAAATTCTGTTTTGGTGAGCAAAAGAAACATTCAAAAACACTAAAAAAATCTTATACACCCAGTGTATATCTTAAGTATTTACAATTTTCTACATTTTACATTTTGAATGTTTTGCTTTTTTTCTTACAGCAAAATAGTAATATGTTAGTCTTATGATAAAATAGACAATAAGTGTTGAATAAAGATGGTTAAGTTGTTTTTAGCTTGTACATGTATATGTTTGCCAATTTAAAAGGAAAATTCCTATAAAATAATAAATAATAAAATTCACCACTGCAATGACTTTTTATTATTTTTTCAAGACATTTCACAGTAAATGTGGATCTTTCAAATTAATTGAAATTAATGGTCTTGTTCTTATCTTGGTCTCAAACCCTTAAAGTCTTGGCCTTGTCTTGGTCTCAACACACTCTGGTCTCGGTCTTGACTTGGTCTCGTCTTAGGTGGTCTTGTTTCCCAGTTGTTGTTTTTTCTGACTGATTATGCACTTCAGGCATGATTGGATCAATTATGTTGGCCACACCCCTCAGAAAGTTAGATCGGAATTTGGACTGTCAGAAAGAGAAATTTGTTCTACAGTAAAGAAATTCAACAAAGGTAATGCATTCTGGTACAATAGTTAAATTATCAAATTTATCTGTCTATCTAACCTTTCAAAATCATTCTAGACAGCTTTTTTAGACAAAGCCTTATCAAGCTAACATCTTTGTCACGTCATGATAAACTTCGCTTTTGTTGTTAAAAAATACATTTATATCTAACTCATTTAAATTGTACTTTCAAATGCTAATTTACACGTTTTCTTCATCAAATTTAAATTCAGGAATAAGAATTTAAAGACATCTTCAGTTCAATTCTGAATGGCGCACAACCCTGAAATTTCACGTGGTAATAATCTAGAATTTCGCATCGCATATTTAGTGCGCTCGTTCGTCAGCATCTTTATTAACCAAGTTTGAATGGAAGTGTCAATTAGTTGGTAAAACCTCAGCAAAATGCGTTCAACCCCTGAGGCCATCTATGAACACAGTGTACAAAAGACAATAGCGAAAGTGTGACAGCTTGGATCTCAGACCAGGTGCACCTATGCTGATCAGCGTGGTTGAGACAACTCTATGTGAAAAATGTGGCCTGGGGGTGTTAAAAACTAAATGGAGACAGAACTGCTCTGTCAAATGAAATCACTAATTATGACTTCCACCAAATCCCTCAGTGCAGGGAACTGACGGCTCTTTTAATGGGACCATTGGCATAATGAGAAGGAGAGAGAGAGTGAGAGAAACTGTCTAAAAGGGGAGTCTAGCGTTGACTGACATCTTTGATGTCGAAACCAATTAGATTGGGCAGAACGGAGTGGACTCGTCGCCCCCCCTTTCCCGAGTTTATTATATTCTGTCACAGACGCAAGGCTCGATTTGTCAATTCGGTATCAGGTTGTGTGTGTGGCTGACGGGAAGGGGGATGTGGAGATTGACAGGGTTTGGAGGGCCCGGAGAACAAATGAGTGTGTCTGATAATGGGCATTCCACGCACCGTGTGACATTTTCTACCCAGCTGTCCGTGGGCCTGTCTAGCGTTTAAAGAATCGGGCCCTTTGTGCGGCCACTCTGAATGGAGGCCCTGAGCAGTTTCCCAGAGAGGAAACTGAGAGGCTAATAGAGCGAGTGAGATGTGTTGCCAGGTTCTTTCATTATGTCCATATTCCAAGGGTTGTGTTAACGAGGCGCCGCCTCAGGTTGAGGGTAACAAGCTGTCTATCACTCCACAATCACATACACGCGCACACACACACACATACAAAAAGGGGCGGAGGCAGAAAGAGTCCCGGTGCTAACAAGGGCCACAAAAAACACTGATGTTAGGTGTAGAGTTCGGTGCCATATCAGTTAGTGCCTTAAAATGAGCTTCAGAACCGTAATGTACACGTCAAGAGGAAGACACGGCCCATATGGAGATTCATTGTAGCGACTGGGATAAATCTACACTCAAAAAAATAATTCAGTCTAAAAATAAACTTTATGTAATTAAATTACATGCAAATTTTCCATCCATTTAGATTACATAGTTTTAATATAAACAAATCAATGAACTTAATGTGATTCATATGCATCAGTCATATGTGAATGAAATAGGTAAGATTTATGTAAAAGTTCCCAGTGTTTAATAAGCACTGCTCAGTACTCATGTGTTTCCACACTACAGAGTGTTCAAGTAGCATTGACACAGTGTTGGAGTTAAGGAGATAATTATGTGATGATTGACCATTAATGATGAACACCTGCTGTTTACAAGCACAATCACTGATGGAGAGAAAAACACAAGAACTATGACTTCAGCCACAGACTAGATGAAATCAACTGAAATAGTTTTAATTCTAGAGAAGCTCTTCTTGAGAATTAAGAAAAGTTTAGATGTTTTATTGAACACATTTCATTTGACCTAACCATCATAGCGACCAGGGATTACTTTAGTTGGGCTCTTGACCCTTGACTACCTTATGTTAAATTTTTTTTTTGGCTGCTGTAATTGTGTTTGCGAAGCACATTTATTACAGAAAAAAAGTGCCAAAGAACAAATAAACTTGCATGTGTTCGGTTAAATATTAATGATGTGTAATCACCATCTAACCGAACACATGCAAGTTTATTTGTTCTTTAGCACTTTTTTTCTGTAATAAATGTGCTTCGCAAACACAATTACAGCAGCCAAAAAAAAAAGTAACATAAGGTAGTCAAGGGTCAAGAGCCCAACTAAAGTAAGCCCTGATCGCTATGATGGTTAGGTCAAATGAAATGTTTTCAATAAAACATCTAAACCTTTCTTAATTCTCAATAAGAGCTTCTCTAGAAGTTTGACAGAAATAAGGTCAATCTGGTTCGTAATGAGTGAAGCTGGTAAAGCTGTCTGTGGAGTTGTTAATCAGGTCTTGTTTTATTTCAGTTGATTTCATCTAGTCTGTGGCTGAAGTCATAGTTCTTGTGTTTTTCTTTCCATCAGTGATTGTGCTTGTAAACAGCAGGTGTTCATCATTAATGGTCAATCATCACATAATTATCTCCTTAACTCTAACATTGTGTCAATGCTACTTGAACACTCTGTAGTGTGGAAACACATGAGTACTGAGCAGTGCTTATTAAACACTGGGAACTTTTACATAAATCTTACCTATTTCATTCACATATGACTGATGCATATGAATCACACTAAGTTCATTGATTTGTTTATATTAAAACTATGTAATCTAAATGGATGGAAAATTTGCATGTAATTTAATTACATAAAGTTTATTTTTAGACTGAATTATTTTTTTGAGTGTAATGCAAAAGCTAGCCCAGACCAATATTTTTATATAAAAAAAAACAAGGAAAATGCTCTTAATACTAGAATGCAATGGGTATGAGGAAGCAATGATTCACTAAAGTAGTAGTAATGATTCTGCCTTAAAGGGACAGTTCACCCCAAAAATTTGAATTCTGTCATATTTACTAACACTGATGTCATTCCAAAGCTGTATGACCTTATTTCGTCTGTGGGAAAAAAAATAAAAATATATATATATATATATATATATATATATATATATATATATATATTATATATATAAAAAATATGTTATATATGTCAGTGTAAATCTGTCAGCCTTTATTTTATAGGTCTTCATATGGTTCAAGCCAAAGACCCCTTTGTGAGAGGGACTTCTACATTTTAGGCCCGCCCTATAATAATATGCATGTAGTACTGTATTAAAGTATTGATTTATTTTAAAATAGTTACAATTATTAATTATTATAATTATTATATATAATCATTGTTACATACTTGCACTTTTTACATTTTTACTTAACATTTTGGTGGATCAGTGGCTAATTCATATGAATTACATATGTGTCATTCATATGACAGTTAGGGTTAGGGGTGGACATTCATGCTTTTTTTTCTAAAAATCTCTACAATACAATGTACGAATTCATAGGAAATCATCAAATAATTAGGTTTTCTCATGAGACTGTAGCATTTATTTAAAAAAAAAACTATTATTGAATGATTGTACCTTTGAGTATCATAGTTTATGAATATCATAATTCATTAGCATTTTATTTAGCGAAGTACCATATAATGATCACTGTGCAATGCCACTATCAACTAGTTTTTTGTAAGGAAATTTGCCTCAGGTGTACAACGTCAGTATGCTAAAATTAGAGTGAGCTCAGAGAAAATTCCCCTCAGCTACATTACTTTACTCCGTTTCTCTGTTAGTGTTGTCGCACAGTACAGTGTACACAAGTACATTGATTTTCAGGTCAGTTCATTCATGCATTCAGAAAAGCCTGATTCCTGTGGTGTGAAGTTCAGCTACCAGAAAAGATGGTTTGGGAGTTCTAATGACCTTCATATGTTAGTGTGTGTGTGTGTGTGTGTGTGTGTGTGTGTGTGTGTGTGTATATATTTATATATATATATATAAATATATATATATATATATATCCGTTACTCCAGATTACATGACAAAACTTGTAGTCTTTAACGTAATCCGTTACATTACACATTTTAAGTAATGTAACCAGATTACTTGGATTACTTTTGATTTAACTTATTTGTCACGTTGATTTAAATAGGATTATCTTTTACCATAATGATGTAAAAATGCAAAGAGTAAGAAAATATGTTCCATTTATTGTAATTTACAACATTAAACACTATATTACATCAAGGTTTTCCAAACAAGGGTTCGTAAAGGAACTGCAGGGGGTTTGCGAGCTAATAATTCAGTCATAAAAAATGTCAATTAAAATAAATAATGTTAAAACAAAGTCCATTGTTTCTATATTCTAGAGTAGTATTTCTGTAGTATTTGTTTTAAAATAACAATTAAAATAAAACACTTACTAAAAAAATATTAAATATTTTTAGCTGCCTACATGCCATGTGACCATTAATCAACATCAAAGAAACCATGAACATGCAAATGTGATACTTAAAATCTTAAAGTGAACTATATACTTAAATTATATTTGGTGAATAAGGTTTAGATGACAAAAAGTTTTGGAATGCCTGCATTACATGTAAATGAGAAACAATGTTAATAAATGCATTTTAATGAATTTGAAAGAAAAAAGCCTTCCAAAGACATAAGTGATCATTCAAATAATTCAGAAATTTATGTGTTCATCAGTAGTTGATGCAATGTTGAAACCCTTCTTAAACCTGAAATGATTTTTGTAAATCCAGTGGTCAAATGCTGTGACGCCACCTGACTAATGATTAGTCTATGTGTGAATGGCCACAAAACTGGAATGTATATAATCAGTAGGCTATTTTAGAAAAGGAAAATGTAAAAGATGAAAAAGATCAATTCGAGCGAATCAATGAATTATTAATACTTTATTGCTATTGTCTGAATAATATATAATCATGTAATGCATGAAAAAGTACTGTAGTCTGATTATTAAAATGTACCTTACTCTAATTACAAGTACTTATTTTTTAGAATCTGATTGCATAATCCAGTATTACATGTAATCAGTTACTACCCAGCTATATATATATATATATAATTAAGCATTTTATCCAGGGGTGCATACTGCGTTCTGACATTGTCACCATCTTAGATCGACTAACTGTAACACTGTATATAATTTCCATACAAACTGAAAGAATTAATCTAGGCTATATATATATGTTGCTGGATTCAAAGCAAAACACAAAAAATGTGGCATTTCTTTCACTTGGAAGTGCTAAAACTGGCAGTGCATGTACTCTCTTGCCAGAAACCCGCCAAAATAAAAGATTGCTGATTTGTGACCCTGGACCACCAAACCAGTCTTAAGTAACACAGGTATATTTGGAGCAATAGCCAAAAATACATTGTATGGGTCAAAATATGTTCTTTTATTCCAAAAGTAATTAGGATATTAAGTAAAGATCATATTCCATGAAGATATTTTGTACACTTTCTACCCTAAATATGTTACAACTTAATTTTTGATTAGTAATATGCATCGCTAAGAACTTAATCTGGACAACTTTAAAGGCCATTTTCTTAATATTTAGATCTTTTGCACCCTCAGATTCCAGATTTTTAAATAGTTGTATCTCAGCTAAGTTTTGTCATAAAGTAACAAACCATACATCAATGAGTTTTTTTCAGCTTTGATGTATAATTTTGAAAACTTCATATAAAATGTAAACATGGCAGGAATGCATTTCTACTTCTTTGGAATCATGGAGACAGTAAATTTGTTTTCTTTCCCTTGTTACCTTTGAGTGCACTTGAAGGGCAACAGACATCCTCTTTTAGGGTGCATTAGGACCTATGAAACATGTACTTTGCCTTGTACTGACTACTAAATGCAGAGCTATGCTTATCGCATGGAAGAGCAAGAATCAAAATAAAGCAAAACAACTGTGTGGAAACACAAGGGAGTGTGTGCAAGCACCAGGAAGATCTTCAACTTCTGTGTTAATGTGCCTAAACAGATACTCCACCGCTCTCATTTGCTCCCTGTACAGTTTTCAAGCAATCCCTGTCATAATAAGGGAAATGGAAATAATAATAAAAATAGTGTTATTTAATTTAGTATTACCTTGTTTACCATAGACAATTTTCTGACTCTTAGTGCTTGCTTTAAAACGCTGTTAAAATTTAGGTCATTCATCCTGAAGTCAGTGAACCAGCTGACATGTTTGGTTTGCAGCCGGGTGTGAAATTAAGATCCATTTTCAAGCTCAAATTAGGACGTGAGCTAATACACAAGTATCCCATTTTCTCATATGCAGCCTTCAAAGTCTGAACAATTATCCATCCAAGCCGTCCAATTAAAAAACATCTGAATTTATGCCGAAAACAGAAGTTTTGAACAAAGACTCTATTAAATAATGATGAGGTGAAGGGTTAATAAAGCTGTATCTGTTGATTTGGCAGTTTTGGGAGCTTGTTGAGCAGGGGGGAGCAGCGGGTGGGGTACGCTCCCTCTCCTCTGACCTTTTACAACTTGCGTCCTTGTCACAACATATCTCCTCTTGCCGATGACCTATTAAACTCCCCTGGCCTCAGTCATTCAGCTGCGCTACTGTCAGTGTGCGTGCCTGCCTCTGCGGACGCTAAATTACTCTATCCAAAGTAGGACACGTATAATCCTCCCATGCTGTATCTCAACATGCCAGCCTGCAGGATAAATAAATAAACGCAATCTCTGGAAATATTACACAAACACTGAAATCTGCAGCTTTAGAGCGCTTGGAGTAGGGAATCATGAAAAGACCTGTCAATCATAACTGAATAGCGGCAATAATTCTGATTA
Organism: Cirrhinus molitorella; assembly: GCA_033026305.1. NCBI lineage: Eukaryota > Metazoa > Chordata > Actinopteri > Cypriniformes > Cyprinidae > Cirrhinus > Cirrhinus molitorella. The sequence continues at coordinate 17,536,889 of CM065135.1, forward strand.
ATTTAATCTGAAAGGGAAATGTACACCATGTGTTGCTATGTCTACAAAATAAATAAATAAATAATTATATAAGAGTGGGGGAGGGGGGGTTTTATATAATTAAATTTATATTAAATTTAAATATATAGTCAAATTATATTTAATGTAGTTCTAAAATTTCTTCAAAGCACAAACCTTTCACAATTTATCGCTATCACAAACATCACTGTTTGTGCAACACAGTCTATTTTAAAATATAAATATTTTATTATATGATATTGTCATATAATATAGTAAATTTCAGATCATTTTATTTCTATAACTAAAATAGAATGTATCATTAGCATACAATTTTAAAATGATATGTGTAACAATTTAAATATATTCACGTTATAAAATTAAATATATGAATATAATAACTATATAATAATATAATAAATTAGAATATAACATGCCATATTAACATATTCATATTTATAAAACAGACCATACCATGTAATATTAATTTTTAATAATAACAACATCAATAATAATATTAATAATACATGTATTTTATAAATATTTTAGATATATAGATATAATTACTATATAATATTTCAGTATAACATGGTAAAAGTATATTAATTATATTTCTATTAATATGTCAGAATATAACATGCCATATTAAATATGATATATGTAACTATTTAAATGTATTCATATTTATAAAACAGACCACACCATGTAATATTAATATAATAATAATAACTACATCAATAATAATAATATGACATTTATTTTATAAATATTTGACAAATATAAATATCGTTACTATAATATTGCAGTATAACATGGTAAAAGTATATTAATTATATTTCTATTAATAAATTATTATTTAAAAATTATATTTATAAAACAGACCGTACCATGTAATATTAATGTAATAATAATAATAATAATAATAATAATATATTAAAATTAATAACATTAATAATAATATTAATAATGTATCTATTTTATAAATATTTTAGAAAAAAATATCATTACTATAACATTGCAGTATAACATGGAAAAAGTATATTAATTATATTTATATTAATAAGTTAGAATATAACATGCCATATTAATATGCTAGATGTAACTTTTTAAACATATTCATATTTATACAACATACCATATCATGTAATAATAATAATAATAATAATAATAATAATATATCAATAATAATATTAATAATACATCTATTTCATACATATTTTATAAATATAAATTTAGTTACTATATAATATTGTAGTATAACATGGTAAAAGTATATTAATTCTATTTATATTAATACATTTAAATATATATCATGCCATATTAATATGATATGTAACTATTTAAACATGTAATTTATAAAACAGACCATATCATGTAATAATAATAATAAACATCAATAATAATAATACAAATATAAATATTTTAGAAATATAATATCATTACTATAATATTGTATAACATAGTATAACATGGTTTATATTTCTATTAATAAATTAATATAACTAATTAATAATTCTATTAATAAACTAAAGAATATAACATGCATTTTACATTATTATTATATATGTAATTATTTAAACATTTTTTTTATAAAACAGACCATACCATGTAAAATTAATATAATAATAATAATAATAACAACATTAATAATATATCTATTTTAGAAATATTTTAGAAATAAATATCATTAGTATAATATTGCAGTATAAAATGGAATTTAAAATATTCATATTTATAAAACAGACCATACCATGTAACATTAATATAATAATAATAACATCAATAATAATATTAATAATACATCTATTTTATAAATATAAATATAATGACTATATAATATAGCAGTATAATATAATAAAATTAAAAGTTGAGTAGACAGCCATGCCACCACAAACTTCCATTTCTAATTTAATCTGATTTATGTGCCAAAATCTCGAAAAGACATTTTACATACAACATTTTTATTATTTCCAATAAATGCACAATGCAAATAAGGCCTACTAAAACTGATGCTATTTTCTTTATGCTAGAGAAGTCACCGTTTGTTTGCAATCAATGTGTGCATCATTCTAATTGTCCAACAAATGAACCGACACGGATCGATTTCCTGAGGATAAACACCCTGGGCCGTAACATTTCTTTCCTTTAGTGTCCATTTCTATACCTTATCCCCACCCTCTCTTTTTCGTGGCTTCTGAATGGGCGGCAACTCGCCCTTGACTGCACCGGCTCGGCCTCTGCTTGGCTCCTTCTCTTTTTTTTTTCTCCGTCAGAGTTTGCGTGCCGTTTTATAATGTTTTCATTGATGTCAAGACCTTGGTATAAAACATGACTAGCACTGCACTAATTCTCCCTGCGGTCCCCTGTGTCTTCTCCGGGCTTCCTCCTTCAGCGAGTGACACAGCTGCAGGACTATTTACCCTACGCCTTATTTCCCCTTTATCTTAGATGTCCCAGGATGTCAAAGGCTGTGAATTTAATATTGATTTTATAAAGTACTTTTACTGTAACATGTCAGCTTGGATTAGGCTCAAGCGCTCCACGGCTCGAGCAGTGAGCCGGGTTTGCACGCAATGTGGCTTTGCTGGGGCTCTCACTGAGCAGCTAACTGGAGCGAGTGCTTTATTTATTAAAGCGACAGTGTGCTGTGAAAGCAAGGACAGCACACAGCTCCCAGCGATCGGGCCGTCTTGTGTACACAGCGGCGGTGCTTTGTGTATACATTATGCTTTGGCAATAGAAACCGATCGGAGACGTTTCGTTTGCTGATACGTAAACAGACCGATGAGTTTATAGATTGTATTAAGCCCCAGCGGCACGGTCCTGGAGCGGGGAGAGCGGAGCCCTTTACACCTTGTACTTCCCCCAGCCTCGTACCCTGCTCGCTCCCCCCTCAAGGGTTGACGTGAGGGAGAGATAGCGAAGTATTTCCACACCCCTGATACTCAAAATGTCAGCTTGGTGATGTCTGCTTGTTACCACACTAACTGTATCAACACATTCCCATGATCCAACACAAACAGCAGATCCCGAGGGTGCGTGTACAAAAATATACTGGGGAGACTCTTACATGCTCCTTATTACTCTTGAAGATATACTTAAGAGCTTGCGGGCAAATCGAACCATAAACCCTAGTGCTTAACAATAAACATACCATTTATAAATGTATAAAATGAGGCCTTAATCTCTCTTAGATTAAATTAATCACGTGTGTTTTTCAGGCGGTTGAGACAAGTGTGAAAAACTTAATACAGCATGACAGCAAGTTTTTCTGTAATATTTAGTAATTGCCATCCCAGTTAAGACACTTCAGATTGACTGCATTAGCCCACCCATTACGTGAACTTCAGAGGTATTTTATGAACAGAAGTTGAAGTATGCATCAATGGGTAACTACATTGTTGGATCAAATTTACAGTATTCTGTAAATCATATGCTGAATGACTCTGCTGTTTCTGAAACTTCTGAATATAAACAATAGGGGGATTTCAGTCTTTTACATGCCACAGACCCCCAAATACCCTTAGGCAAAAGATCCCATCTTAAAATAAAATAGGCATTAATATAGTTTCTTTTTTTATTGTGAAAAAGAAAAAAAAAAATATATATATATATATATGATATTTGGTAATGTTAATTAATAAAAAATACAGTCATTTATTGTTCATATTAATTCACAGTGCATTAAGTAATGTTAGCAAACACAACTTGTGATTTTAATAATGCATTAGTAAATGCTAAGTTAACATACCTAAGGTTAATAGTAATTGTTCATTCTTAGTAACTAATGTAGTTAACTAATGAACCTTATTGTAAAGTGTTATCCATAATATTATTATAACATTATGTTGTTGTTATATTATATACATTATACATTATGTATATTAGAACAGTATTAAGTTGTTTTTCAACTAATTGTAATATTGTACTGTTAGATGTATTTTATTTGCATGTCATTTTTATTTATTTAATACAATTTTATATATTTCATTTTAATCTTCTTATTTCTTAGTTATTTATTACATTTTTACGCTGGTTTTCACCCTTGAATCTGCACTGTTTAGACAAAATCCAATCCAAGTGAAGACTGTGAAAATAACAGGTGAAAATAAGAGGCCTGTTACAAATTGGTCCTGGATATATAAATGTGCCTAAATGTATATATAATTATATATTCAACAAAAAAATAGTATCAAACATACATGCACCATATTTTATAAATGTACTCATGTTTGTACTTTATGTATTCATGTTTGTGTCATATGGTTTTTAGGGTGTAGAAACTCTAATCTCAAGAAAAGTTTTATGATTCTAAAAATGTTATGTGATATAATCATTAAGTAAAAAATTAATAACATATTTTACATCTTGAACACATGCGAGTGAATACCTTTTTTCCAAAAAAAACCCATTCCATTTTTTTTTTTATTGAACAAACCTTGCAATGAAAGGTTGAATCCTCTACTTAACCTACAGCAAATTTTTCATTATTTTACTTAAAGTGATAGTTCACCGAAAAATTAAAATTCTGTCATTAATTACTAAACCCGTAAGACCTTTGTTCATCTTCTGAACACAAATTAAGATATTTTAGATGAAATCCGAGAGCTTTCTGTCCCTGCATAAACATTCAAGGCCCAGAAAGGTAGTAAGGACATTGTTAAAATAGTCCATGTGACATCAGTGGTTCAACCGTAATTTTATGAAGCTACAAGAATATTTTTTGTGGCCAACTCTCTTATGGGTTTGGAACAAAATGAGGATAATTAATGACAGAATTTTCATTTTTGGGTGAACTATCCTTTAAATACTGTATGTCTCTAAAAATGCAGCATCTGAGTAGAACACAAGCTATTTAACGTCACATTGTGTTTAGTTTCAAGCAAAGGTTTGGCGACAAATAAAAGGCACGATTTAACAGTAGATCTCATAGATGATACCGAGTTTCACACTTGGCCAGATGTAAGCTGTACACCTCCTCACAACTGCGCTGATGGAAACAGTGTTTGACAGACACCCTCGCATCAACAATGGAGCAGAGAAAAGAGGAGAGAGGAGAGATGTCCCCATGCCCTCCACATTCTGTGTTTGTTCTCTGGAGCGTGTTGTATTATAAACACATCCAATTTGGGAAAGCAGACAAGGAAAGGAGGGGTGCTGTTGGGAGCCAGGCCGCTCTTCGCTTACCCATGCTTCATTACTCCGTAGCCCAAACTGTTCACCGACCCGCTCACCCTGGATTGCTCCCATGGCATGGGGAGACCAACACTGCCTAATAAGGGCTTGAAGTAGGGAAGTCATTGGTTAATCCAGGCAGGAATTCCAGCAGGGCATCATAGGAGTTGGACAGCTCTCCATGGCATGAGCTCTGATCCGTATTCTTCCCTTCATTAGCATGGGGCCTGAAGAACCTGGCAGAACAAATTAATCCACCTGCAGGCCCCCCTACCATGCTAAGACTCTCCATCTTGACAGAGGCCGTCATGAAAGGCGCATTAATGAGGAGCTCCTGCATACCTTCGAAAATGAATCTTGGAGAGAAAAAAATTGAGTAGTAAAACTACTTCTATGTCGTACATACATTATGAACATATGAAGTCGATCCACACCAGTCAAAGAATGGAGAAAACAGAATGGAGGAAAAGCCATATCCAGTATTCAGTAGAAGTAACCAGTGACCCCAGGGCCTCATCTAGGCCCCTTCACAAGCCCTACCACCTGATAAGCCAACTAAAACTCTCAATATTTCATTAAAGCAATTAAGCTTCCCTGTACAGATGCTCCCTGTTGACAGAATCACTCACTGTTGAAAATGTCTACACTGTAATCTGTTGCTTGAGTGAAACCATTAAAAGAGCATGAAAACAATTGCCCTGTTTGCACCGAGTCCGCGCCCAGCCCATGGCTCAAAGCCACCCACGTCATGTCGCATTAACGGCACGGCTCACTTTCGGCTGTTTTCGTAGGTGATTTTAACCACATCACACATGACAAAAAACGTGTCTCTTTAATCCCCCAAAAGCTCTTTAATAATGTAGTGGAATTCAATTGAACGGCATGGAAGACAAGCCCTAAAATACAGCACAATGAGGGGAATGACCTACGGCTTCGAGGAGCAAAGGAAATATCTAATCCCATTAGAAGACTGTTGATCCAGCCTGGCATTTCTAACACTTGTGTCAGTTCTGAGAGGTTCAAATGCTGATCTGGAGGTCTGGAGACTATGCACATCACTTTGTTTTCATGAATGTGCTGTGATGGAAGGGATAAACAAAAGTTCAAAACCTCTGTAGAGCAATATATTGTGGATTATTACCACAAAAATTAAGCGGATAGTTACCCAAAAATGAGAATTTACTCAAGCCATACTAGGTGTATATGACTTTCTTCTTTCAGAAGAACAGAAGTTACATTAAAATGTGTTTTGCCTCTTCCTATAATGGCGGTGAATGGCTGTGGTTAATAAAGGCCTTCTGAAGTGAAGCGATGTGTTTGTGTGAGAAAAATATCCATATTTAAAACTTTATAAACCTTAATGTCTAGCTCCTGCTAACTATGGTACACATGTTCACAAGAGAATCAAGTTATGTTTACAGCAACAGAAAACCAGTCTCCTCTTGGCTTAAAATCTTGATTAAAATCATCCAACATTTTCGGTTACAAATTCATGTTTTGTACTTTTAATTTGTGACCGGTGTATTGTTTTGCTCTATCCACTGCACTTCCGAGTTCATCACTTCCGCATTTGTCACTGTGTTTGCATATGTCCTAGGTCATCCAGAATTCTTCTCTCTGTTGAACAATAGTTAGCAGATGCTAAGCATTACAGTTTATGAAGTTTTAAAAATTTATATTTTTCTTATACAAACACATCAATTCACTTCAGAAGGATTTTATTAACCCCTCAGAGCCGTATGGAGCACTTTTTATGATGGATGAATGCACTTTATTGGACTACAATATCAACACCCATTCACTGACATTATAAAGCTCGGAAGAGCAAGGACATTTTTTAACATAACTCTGTATTCGTCTAAAAGAAGAAAGCCATTAGTTTTTGTCAGTTTGTGCACTGACTAAAATTGATAAAATGCAAACTGCTTCAGTAGTACAATATGACGTACATAAGATGTAAACAACACGATTTTAATGTGAAAAAAATAAATTGCTTACTAACTTTTCTGTTTCTGATGATTTTGGTCTCTTCTTAAGATTCTTCAGTCCCTGTATTACAATTATTAGAACATTTGGATTAATGTGAATAGAACACTTTATCATGTTTTCTAGAAAAAAAAAAAAACTTTTTAATTCACTTCAAAGATTTGGTTGTGGCAGTCATCACCCAATACTCACATTATTCAGTAAAGATTCTAGATTTGTATTTGTATTATAGATTTTTATTTTTGATCACAATCTTTCTGATAACATTTCAAAAATGTAATCCATCTTATGTTGCTTAAAAGTACTTAACACTTAAAAAATTCTTGCTAAAAAACAGTGTAATTATGGTAATTTTAACAGGGACTCATTGGCGCCCTCTAGCTGGTGGAAATCCAACTGCCCTGATAAAAAAAACAGCCTTACAGGTTCAATAATAAACTATTTATAACAGAAGAATGAATAGAAGTGCTTTTATAAAATTATAAGCTTAGCTTTTTTGCTTTTAAATCCTTCAAAAATAGGCCCCAATAATTTCTTTTGTAAGTGCCTCACAGTAACCTCAATTGTTGCTTACAAAGGCAAAATCAAAATTATTATTTTTTGTGTAGTAAAAAAAAACATTATGTAGTAGATCAACACAAATGCTGTTGACTGAGATTAAAAAGTAATACAAGGGTGCGTATCAGTATCCTTTCAGGGTCCTGTGCCATTGACAAAATAGACACTGGGACATGTACTTTTTTTTTTTTTCAGAGAATGTATGTTTAGCAAATAATTATGATTATACTGTGTTATTAGACTTATATAATACTATGTAATTATACCAAAACAAGACAAATATGTTTAAGGTTTGTGGTTTGTCCAAGATGATGGTGGGCTCACAAATTAAGACACTAATACTGCAAGCACATGGCACCTTAGATTATCCTGAGCAGTGCTTGCAGACTAGTGGAGCGAACTTAACATGACCTCCACCTCCCCCAGCAGCGTGCGCCCCCATCACTCCCCAGCTGTGCTTGTGCAGAGGGAATGGTCTTAAGACGAGTCCCCATATATAATGCATAACCGTGTTGGGTCATATTTATGGAGCATTTACGAGTATGCAAGCACAGAACAGAAATGTAGCTCCCCTTAGACATTCTAGCACTGGGTTAGACTGAATCTTTGCAAACCATGTTTGTACAACTGTAAGGGGAAAAATTGATGAGGACATATTAATTTGTGTCATGATAAATAAATAAATAAATAAATACATGAAAATAGCCAGTAGAAATCAGTTCCTAGAGACAGCTAGGTTTCAGAAACAAGAAAAGCTCTGGGATAAAATTAAACACGTCTCGCATGTCCAAAAACACTTGTGCGTTTCGTATTTTCATGCATGAAATGTCTAGTCGTTCCATGACACTGAAATACTTGTTAAAGAAATAAATATGAGCAGGTTAACATGAAAGACGAGAGATTTTGCTGTTGCCAATGGTTACCTATACTAGGACAAACACATACATATTGGGTTATTCACTCTATTAGTTTCTAGGCAACATGTTTCTGGACTGCATTTCAACTTGTCACACTAATGTTCTCAAAGCAGACAACAAACAAATACACATACTGCTTCTCTGTCAAGGGTTAATAAAAACAGCATTAGCTGCATTTGATATTTAAACATTAAGTCCATATTATGTATATGTTTATGACTAATTTGTTCTGCTGTGTTCATAATAAGAGTATAGGATCATATTTAGCTTGTTTAGCTTGAGCTACAGCACATTTCATGTAATATTTTCCTCACAGATGCTTACAGCGTTACAGACATGCACGAACTAAGGAAAGTCTATCATATCTGCAGAAAACGATTAGTTGATTTTCAGTCATATACTTGGCATATGCTATATATAACCGTCATTTACCAGAAGGGGCTAATTGGAACGTGCTAACCTTGAAAACACGGTTGTCAATGCATTTTGACAGTTATCTCTCACAAATCAAGAATACCACAGCAGCGCTGGCTAAAGACATATTTATCTGTACACTCTCCGGCTTACGCTTACACACTAATGTCTTCAATTAAACCTCTTTTAATGTAAATCAGAGTTTAAAGTCCCAGTGAAATCAAAATTGAAGTTTTTTGGCTTTCGTATGAATATATTGGTATTACGGTTATCTGTAAGCTACTGTTCTCTAAAACAATGACAAAATTAGCATTCAATCAGCAAATTCAATTCAATTAGCAAAATCAGCATTCAAAACTTACAGTCTGTCACTTCCGCCAAAATGGATTAACGATGACATAATAATTTTGATGACATCATTCTGCACTTCAGCTTCTCATCAAACTTTCTGTCCAATCAAATGACCTCTACATTATAAATAGACACTGAAGCTGCGGCTGAAATTATCAATTGTTCACAGAATTTGTATTTTCTGTACAGTGAATGGCATAGTGCACTATATAGGACTATATAGAGACAATTCGGTGTAAATATGCTTTCTGTTGAGGCAAAAGAAGTCTGGTTTTGCACCAGCGAACCACACACACATGGCACCAGTCCAGAGACACAATAGCATGAAGCGGATCATATGTGTGAATCGGTGCAGGCCACAAAACGTATTAGACCCATTTATGCAAAATTTTACAGCGATATGGATGGATTTTGGCTGTTATACGGCATCAAATGTGGCTTTCTCAATCTCAATGACTCTGGCCCAAGCTGTTATGGTTGGGTCAGCAAGAGTTTGGGCAGAACTTTGATACCACGACTCCACCTCACGACTCGGGCTCCAAATGACGTAATTTCCCCCAAATACTGAGATGTTTTGGTTTCACTTTTCCATAAGTAGGAAGTAGAGACGCATTGTCCATCTTTTTTTACAGTTTATGTTTAAAACACGCAGAGTTATTCTATGTGTTGACGTAAATTCAACTGAAACAGTAATACAAGGCGGGGCTTATACAGCAGTCCCGCCCCATTTTTAAAACAGCCAGTAGTATGTTGTTTATATCACAGCTTGGGCTAGAGCTGTTGAGCTCAGTAAAGCTGCATTTGACAGTGTATGACAACCACAATCTCATCCGTATCGCTATAAAATATAGCATTCCGTGTAGAATTCAAATGGGTCCCATAGTAGCGGAAGTTAGAGATTGTAAGTTTTGTATGCTTATATCTTGTAAATGTGAATTTTGTTGTGTAAATGTGTCATTGTTTTGAAACACACTAGCTTATAGGTAACCTTAAAAGAATAGTTCACCCAAAAATGAAAATTACCCCATGGTTTACTCACCCTCAAGCCATCCTAGGTGTATGTATATGACTTTCTTCTTCCAGAGAAACACAGTCGGAGTTGTTTTAAAGCCATCCTAAGTGTATATGACTTTCTTCTTCCAGACAAACACAGTCAGAGTTGTTTTAAAATTTATCCTGGCTCTTCTAAGCTTTATAATGGTGGTGGATAGAGGCTGTTATTTTGAAGCTCCAAAAAGCGCATATATCCATCATAAAACTAACCCATACGCCTAAGGAGGGTTAACGCATGTCTTTTAAAGTGGATCCATGAGTTTCTGTAACAAAAATATTTCTATTTTTAAAATTATAAACTCAAATCACTGAATTCCAGCAATGGCGTATTCACATTCACGAGAGAGTCGACATCCAGCTTCTTCGCTGACCTCTGACTCGACATAGGACATATGACGTAAGCCGCAATCATAGTGTAAGCTCTGGTGAAAATAGACAAACGAGGATAGAGCAATACTATTTTTTTTGTTATTTTCAATGTTAATGTCAATGTTATTTTGTTATAAAAACCCCTGGATCCGCTTCAGAAGACATGTGTTAACGCCCCGGAGGCATATGGGTTAGTTTTACGATGAATATATGCGCTTTTTGGAGCTTCAAAATAACAGGCACTAGTATCTACCACCATTATAAAGCTTGGAAGAGCCAGGATAAATTTTAAAACAACTCTAAATGTTTTCGTCTGGAAGGAGAAAGTCATATACACCTAGGATGGCTTGAGGGTGAGTAAACCATGGGGAAATGTTCATTTTTTGGTGAACTATTGCTTTAAGGCCAACATATTCATACTAAAAGCCAAAAAACTTGAGGATTTTAAGGGGGTCAAGCAACATGTAATCCATTTAAGACAAATCCTCAGCTATAAAGAAGTTTCTTAACTGATCCAGTGAGCCATCTGGTGAGAGACATATAGTTTATAGTGTAAAAAACAGTGTGTTTCTGTTTCTGATTAATCACAATGGTTGAAATAGTTGAATTTGTCATGCTAAATCTTTAATTGGTTATACATATCTATGTTTGTCTATGTGTTTGTCTCACTCATTTGTAGTCTCTTGCTCTGTCTATGCCTTCCACGCATACAAGACGACTCCTACATGATCATTAAACAAGACCAGTTTTCCGATTGCTCTTTGTAAGATGTACACTGGCTCCAAACAAGTCTGGACACTTAAAAAAATTAATGTATTGCATTACATAAGATATAAAACTAAATGGGACTTGTTTTAAAGAAGAATCAAACTACAATACTTGCAAAACATTACAAAACTAAAATTATACAATACTGTTTAAAATAAATACTCCGGGTGGCGATAGAAAATAATGAAAAAACTTTTGGAGGATCCATATTCCAGACTCTCAGAAGAAATGAACGGTGTGAGGAGTTGGAATGGCTGGTTCGCTGTTGCTAAAAATCTTCCCGTGACTCCCTCATGGTACGGCTAATCCAGGTCTTGACATCCTCGAAATCCCTGCTTCCCTGTTGGAGAGAGACGCTACACAGTCAATCGCTTAATCACAGGAAATCCACAGGAACTCTTAAATATGTATTTACTAACATTGTCTAATCCCTTTAATGATGGGTTGACCCCTGTCCTGCAGCTGCTGTGCTTTGCGGCTTTGTAGTAAACTTTGGTGATCTTTGCTTGGTCTGAACTGCTATTTATGCACATAGTCATTTTCTCAGGGGCTCAATGCAGACAAAAACGTGAATAGCTAGTACATGGAAGAGATGCATGTTATTTGGGATGAAGCTAATCAAAGCACAGGGACTGGTCAAATGTTAGCATTTAAAAGAATGTTCAAACGTTTACTGATGCTTTAGAAGGAAACATGATGCATTAAGAACCGGGGGGTGAAAACTTTTGAACAGAATGAAGATGTGTGAATTTTTCTTATTTTGACTAAATATCATATTTTTTTAATTTAGTACTGCCTTTTCAGAAGCTACAGAAGATACATACATGTTTCCCAGAAGTCAAAATAAGTAACATTTACCCTGATCTTCAAATTCAAAAAGTTTTCACCCCCTAGGTCTTAATGCATTGTTTTCCTTCTGAACCTTCTGTAATAGTTGCATATAAGTCCCTCAGTGTAAAAAGATGGGTATCAAAATCATACAGTTGTTGTTGGAAAGGGTTCAAATATGCAAAAATGCTGAAAAAACAAAGAATTTGTGGGACCTAAAGGATTTTTCTGAAGAACAGTGGGCAGATTAACTGTTCAGGACAAACGCATGAACAACTATAACAAAAAAAAAAAAAAACAGCTGTGATCATTCAGGTAACAACACAAACTTTTAAACATGACCATTTTTTATAAATTAAACTATTTTTTTTTTCTTGTGGACTATATGTAAATGTCATTAATGTGAAATATCCTATTCAGGTCAGTACTAAATAAAAAATAACATGCATTTTGTTCAAATAATTAACATTTAGCAGATTCTGCAAGGTGTATGTAAAGTTAAACTGTATAAATATTATATTTTATACAAAAAAATTTCAGTACACTTAGTGTTGAGCCCTTCATAACCGTTATATTGTCAGTCCTTGGTAGTTAAGAACTGTCATATTTTTGCAATTGTGGTACTTGTTTGATTGGATGAACAAGACTATATGCATTTCATCTTAAGAGTGGACTTCTGATCAGGATTTTTATTAATACTATATAATTTGAGCATCTACTCTGATTTTTTTTAAATATATATAAATAAAACAATTCCACAGAACTGATACGCCATGCTGTTAAAATTAATCTGGTCTTTTAAACATTTTGACAAAATATTAAAGCTCAAATTCTAACAAATTAAAGCTGAAAAGAGTTAGCTACTATTGCCTTTGGGAAATCTCTCCTTTGTCTTCAGGGAATGTGCAGGTGCTAACATGCATGCCTAATTGACTAGATAAAGCAATTAATTATGGAGGAGATGAATGATCTCACTTTCTCTGGTCTGCTGCTTGAACCTCTATATGGCGATGCTGTTGCATATGAAAAACTATTCTGCCGTCATCCTTTCTTCTACTGAGCATAAAAATTTGAGAATACATTTTTGCAGTAAAATGTCCATTTTGAACTGGTCATTGGTCCGACGTCTCTCTCTGATGACTCTGATAGCGCAGGGTAACCTTGGGTAACCAACAAAAAACACCAACCCGACCTTCCTTCCAGAAACGGTTGCTATGAAACACACTTCCCTGTATAATTCATTTACACGCTGCATACAAATATGTGGACAATTAACCCCTTTTGTTTGCATAATAAATTTGTATATTTAATGGGAGCTCATCCACATGTGCTCCACAAGCTCGGAGAACACAAAGCGGCCGCATTGTGCAAAGCGCAACGCCCCATCCACTGCAATCATGCCCTGCTACCTGATTTCAGCACAGAGCCAGAGAAGGAGGATAAATTACCCCTAGCACAGCACAGAGCTTTAATTATAGCCTTGCAGACAAGAGAAAAGCTCATTGATGTGTAGATGAGGATGGACTATGCATGTTGCACTGAAAGAACCCATGTTTTGGTGATTCTCTATCAAAAGAACAGCTGGGTTGCCATTTTCTCTCAAATTAGATTTCACCAAAGCAATGCAATGTGAAACTAAGAGATGCAATTTCAAAAGTTATTTTTCTTGTTTGTTGAGTCATAAGAGCAACAGGAAAAGTCGATCTTGAATTATGTTAGTTGGCAAAAACGGGAAAGGAAGCAAACATCCCAATCATCTGCACTAGGTTCAAAGGTTGAATTGAAACGCTCTTAAATGAGACCATTTTGCAACTCAACCTTTTCAGACCCGGCAGCAGAATAATGTTCACAGAAAGATCCAGCTCTTGCATCCAACAACGTGAATTAATAATTTCGTACATTCAAACGCACAAGCTATATTTTAAAAAAGAAACAAAGAAGTCGTCCCAGCAGTGGAGCCGTGTTGAGGTTAGTTGATGCAGTTATAAAGTGAGGGAATGCTGGGTGAAAGTGTTACCTGTGTCCATTAGTCGTGGTTCTACAGTCCTGGTGATGGTGGTCCAACCTCTGTTTGTTTTCAGAGCACGTTTAAAAAAGATTGTGTGGTGAAACATTGAGTTATTGATACCCCAGCATGTCTCCGAGAGAAAAAGGCTCCACCCAAAAGTGAACCCTGTGACCTGAGGGTGATGAAAAACGAGAGACCCCCCCATCTCTCTCTCACACACACATGCACACACACACTGACATATTTGTTTTCCTCTGTTCCTATGGAGTGCCATATTATATCACAAATAATGAGAAATAATTTGTTTGGATGAACAATAATGCTCCTATAGACAGCATGGTAAACAAATACAAAATTGGATAAATGGCATACATCTGCAAATGTTTAAAGTCGCAAACAAACAAACTAACGTCATTAAATATTTCCAGCAGCTCAAGTCATGCTAACAAGACTAATGAGCATCTATGATACCAAACGGTTCACATTTCCAAAAGAATGTTTTCAAGTGATTATACATGTTAGCAAAACTTTAGACAATCTAAAAGCAGACGGCAAGAAAGAAATCTGCAATTCTCTCATGCCTCAGTGCCACTCTCACCCTGGATCCCTTTTCACATTTCTGATTAGCAGACACATTTTATCACTCTGCAGACAACTCAATTTTCATTTTGGGAGGGGAGACGGAAAGGGTGACAGCCCAGGGCCTTTAAGGCGGCTCGGGGACCCCGGCGAGCCCAGCGCTGAAGCTGATAATTAGACTTCCCTGAACCACAGGTCAAAGAGACAGAATTATTTGGCCTGTGTAGACAGCAATTTCCTCAAGCCACACGAGATGAGATATCACAAGCTGTTATACATGTGCACCAGGAAGCCTCGAGTGTGGGGTCAGAGTCAATCCTATTCCCTACAGAAATTCGTATATTGAAAGGGCAGCTAACTAGGGACCATGATCATTTAATTTGACTTCTTTCAGGGGACCGTGCTCCTCAGCCATCAATTTCAAGGACTGGTTTGCAGCTCTTACATACCCTGATAATAATATCCAGGGTTTTTTTGTCTGCAGAAGAGAGCTCTTCGTCAAGGTTGGTGGTCATGTCGATTAAACGTATCAAAAGTGACAGAATATAATGAAAAGGTTGCTGTCCCCGGTGTAAGCTCTATCACTATCAAAAAAAGAAAGAATCTGGGGAGTTTTCAGAGGTGTGTAGGAGTGTGGGATCAGGAATGCATTACACTTCCTCAGAAACATTCGAGACATTCATACGCTCCCATCAAACATTGTTCTATAAATGCCTGCCTTTCCACCCTCTCTATAACTGTGAAGACTCATATAACTACTATTTACACATTTACACATATTCTTGTTCCTACACTACCAGTCAAAAGTTTTTTAGTGTCTTTTAAAGAAGTCTTTTAATGTTTTACAAAGAAGTCTCTTCTGCTTACCAAGCCTGCATTTATTTGATCCAAAATACAGCAAAAGCAGTAATATTGTGAAATAAGTTTTCAGCATTATTACTCCAGTTTTAGTGTTACATGATCTTCCAGAAATCATTCTAATATGCTGAAGAATAAATTAATATTTTTATTTTAGCACGGATGCTTTAAATTGATCAAAAGTGATGATAAATAAATGCAGGCTTGGTGAGCAGAAGAGACTTCTTTGTAAAACATTAAAAATTGTACTGTTCAAAAACTTTTGACTGGTAGTGTATGTTCTTAAATATAAAGGCTCCAAAGGGCTGTCTGCAAAGAAGAAACCTTAAAAAACATTTCTTTCTTAATTTAAAGAACATTTTAATTATCTAGAGTGTATATACTAACACAACTATGTTCCATTTACATGTTGTGAGTTGAATTCTAGATGTAATTGGAACTGCCAGTGAAAAACAAGAAAACATGTTTTTCTCAATTGGCAAATGGAGCAATTTGTATGTAGACTCCGGTTTAGTCTGTGCCTGTGCAATAATATCCTATGTTACATCTCATACAGAGTGTGATACAGTCTCACACCTGCTTCACAAAGTACAACAATGAACAGTTGAGTTGAAAGGAGAGAAAGTCGTGGCAGATTCTTCAAGATAGCCTTTAGTGAAACGCTGGTTTTTGTGAGACAGAGGCTGTTGCAGTGGCTGGGAAGGAAAACACGGGGACAGCTGTATAATTATACTATTTTTACTGTCGGGAGCTCGGTATGTGAGAGGAGAATTAGCATCACACCTGTGCATAATTGGCTAAATTAGCTTGCATAATGCAAACTCTGAGAAGCATTGGACACTGGGGGAGGAAGCGCTGCGTCGAAAATTGAGGGAGTTGTTTGGACTCCCTCTGGAATTTAGTGAAGAGAGCAAAAGCATGGCCTGTAATCTTATATCTCAAGTCAAAAGAGCATTCAAGGACCCCCTCGCAAGTGTTGTCAAACAATAGGCAAGTCAAGACCTTGATCTGGGTCTCCTGGATCTGCTCAGCCAGGAGAAACAGACATGCAGCCCAGCATTTATTTGTTTTAATCCACTCCAGTGAGTCTATGAATAAGTTGTGACTGCCAGCCAGGGCAGCACAGGTTAGTATACAGGTGCATCCAGTGACTGAATGCTGATTTTGTGCGCATTTGCTGGAGTTGTAGAGGAATTTCTAAAAACAGTATCCCTTCAGGGTACCAGCTGTATTAATCAGTTCTTATTACAGAGGCATCTAAGTTAATAGACTCACACTACAGGACAAATGCAATGTTTTCCATTATAATGCACAAGACAACATCCTGACATTTCAAATTTAATCAAAATCTCTTATATCTGTTACTGTAATTAATTATATTTCACAATACTTTATAGCAAGTCTGAAAAAGTAAAAAAAAAAAGTGCAAATACATAAATGAATGCAAAAGTAATTACAATTCATTATAATTGTGCAATTAATATTTAACATTTTGTCATTTTACTGAAAAGATGGCTCTAGAAACTATGCCTTTGTTCTGGTGTGTCAAAATAGTGTACAAATATCATAAGCTGAACCCCCTGAAGATCCTTGTCAGATTTGGGTAGGAGAGGCCTTTCTCAAGAAGACAGCACTTTGAACTGTTTTGATCTGCTACCACCTACTGGTTAGTGATACTTATGAAGAATCAACTAGGCCCATTCTCTTAGCTTTAACCCTTTCGAGGAAAGCAGGCGCTGTGTGAAACCATCAGTTCTTTTCTCACCTCTCAATTGCATTAGAGTTTGAAGTAAGAATTTCTCCATCTTGTGAAGGTTAGATTGTTGTTTAGGGCAGAGGAAGAAAGCAGTGCACAGGAGGTGATGCTGTAACAGTTAGTTTATCTCTAAAGCTGTTATTAAAGATAACAAGATGTAGAATGAGATTTCCTTTTTTCAGCAGCCACTACATAGTTTGCTCAAAAATGGTGGTCACATACAGCATATGCAGAAAATAGAAATCTTTTGTGAAAAGTAGGGATAAACCCAGTGGCCTTTGCACATACACTACCAGTGTAAATTACTTTACTATTTAAAATAACTGTTTTCTATTTGGATATATTTTCAAATGTAATTTATTCCTGTGATTTCAAAGCTGAATGTTGAGCATAATTACTCCAGTCATATGATTCTTCAGAAAACACACTAATATTCTGATTTGCTTCTCACAAAAAAAAAATTATTATTATTATTATTATATTGAAAAAATTATACTGACTCAAAGCTTTTGAATAATATAGTGTATAATGTTACAAAAGCTTTTAATTTCAGATAAATGCTGATCTTTGGATTTTTCTATTCATCAAAGAATCCTGAATAAAATGTACTCAGCTGTTTTACATATTGATAATAATAATAAGAAATGTTTCTTGAGCAGCGAATTAGCATATTAGAATGATTTCTGAATCATCATGTGACACTAAAGACTGGAGTAATGATGCTGAATATTTTGCTTTGATTAGAGGAATAAATTACCTTTTAAAATATATTCGAGTTGCAAGAAGTTATTTTGAATAGTAAAATATATAGTAATTGAATAGTAAATATATACATATATATATATATATATATACAGGGCTCGCAAAATTTCAAAATCTCTGGTAGCCCTTCGGGCAGGTACTCTTTAGATTTTGGTAGCCCGAAAATAATTAAACTAGCCAAAATAAAAAAATAAAAAAAATAAATAAAAATACCTTTTTTAAAAAATATAGAAAATCAGATAGGAGTCTAAATGTCAATCAAAAATATTTTAGAAGGAGAAGGAATTTTATTTCACTATTTACAGGGTATCTGCAGAATTTTTAAATATCAGTTTAAGGCAATTCATGACCCTTTTTAAGAGCTGCACAAGTAAAATGAACACAGTATAAGTGGGGTTTGACAATGTATGGTAGCATATTGAGCCATGAAATTATGAATTACAGTTCAGATACAGATTTTCACAAAAACCAAATACGTTATACAACAGCATTTTAGCCTTTATACCATATTACTGTCTTAATTGTTTAGATTTTTAGAAGGCACATTAACTTATTTTACATTTACAACTCTATGTGTTTGCTGCATAAAAACATATTTGCAATAATCTGACCAAAAATGATTGGAAATGCAAATTCATTCTCTGCCACTAGTTGGCGCTTTAGGAGTGCTGAAATATTACGGTTTCCATAGAAACGGCTGTACACAAAGCAGCACCGCGCTCATTAACGCTGTTTTATCAGGCATTATAGGTAAGATGAAGTGATAATGCAAAGGACACGATTCTAAAGACAGTCGTTTCCCTTCAGATACATTCATATAAAGACATCCACCCGGGGCTATTGTGTTTGTATATATATATATATATATATATATATATATATATCCGGGGCTGTTGACTTTAAAACGGGCAGCGCGCATATTTATTCAGTGACATCATTGCCTTTTGAAGTTCAATCCAGCCCTATAGCGATTCTTGTCTTTCCGTCCCCAACTGACCTCTTAAAAGTATGATTAAAAGACTTATACTATCTAACGTATTGAAAACTTTTTATGGCCTCCAATTTAATACAACTAAATTGAGCAGTATTTAAGGACCTGCAGGAGCCCTTTACTTTAAGATATCCCGTCGGCAGGGCGGTGAAAAATTTTGGTAGCCCGACTGGAAAACCGGGACGTCGGGCTAGCGATTTTGCGGGGCCTGATATATATATTTATACTGTTTTGCTGTATTTTGGATCAAATGAATACAGGCTCTGTTCAAAAACTTTTAACTGGTGGTGTCCTTTTTTTAGAATAACATATTGGGTACATGTTATTTTAAAACATTAATACTTCAGCAGTGTTTTAAAGTCATTGTGCCTCTCAATATGCTTTGCACCAACTAAACAAACATTTAGAGCCATTTTCAGCACAGTGATCTATAAAGTCAGCTTCACTGCAGCTAAAACAGCATATTTATTATGAAAATATGTTGTCTTTGCTTTTAATATGCTTTTAATATTACAATTTGAATACAAAAGCATAAAATTAATTAAAATATGAAATAATTACACTGTCAAATATATATATAGCAACTGCAAAATTTAAGGTAGCACTAATGTTGCATTTTATGTATACAAGTTAAATCGTGTTTTTCTTTATAATATTACAAACACTTGAGGGTACTGTGATGTAGGCCTAAACAATTGATATGAAATATCAAATATAACCACACAATGTAATCACTTACTGTCAATGTGGGACTTCTACCTCATACACAGCATATTTCCACTAGTGAAGTGTCGTTCGCGAACGAGACGGCTCTAAGAGCCGATTCTTTGTTGCGAACGAGAAGATCCGACTCCCCGTCAGGGAGAGCCGAATCTTTAGCCGTAGGAGGGGCGGGACTTTACCCACAGCTACAGAGAGAGTCGTTAGACTGTCGGATTTAAATGCCAGCGCGTTGGGAGAAAGCAGTGCCACTTGAGCAATTTTGTTGCTAGATTTGGCAGCTTTTCAGATTTTTCAACTTTTTTTTTTTTTTTTTGCAAAAAGCACCTAGCAACAAATATAGCTATTTTAAAACTGTTTTTGGCAACTTTAAGTGACTTTTGAAAAGTGGCTTAAATGATAAAAAATGCATGCATATTTTCTCCTAACCACACAAAAAGAAGAAACAATTGAACAAAATATATCTATCAAAATATTGTGTAATTTAAAATGCAGGTAAAATCTGGTGAGAAATGAATAATAATAATAAAAAAAATCCTTCGTATTAACACAGTACACCGTACCCTAATTTTATGGACTTTACTAAGAGTGTGGCATTTTACTTACTACCAATACACTGCTTAAAATAATATTTGTTAATAATGTGTAGTTTGACTAGTTATTTAGAAAATGCATCAAATGTAATTATTCAAAAATGAGTAGGCCTAACTTTCCAAAAATTCAATGTTTTAGGCCTATTTAAAAATAAAAATATGTAATAAAAATGCGTTTATAGGTCTATTACTTTTACTTTTAATTTCAATGTGTATTCTGCACAATGATGCTGTTTTGCGTCGTGGTTACATAATGACATCACCATCCAATTATGTCACAACATCATTTAGCAACACAACGACCTGCTTTTAACAACTCTATCTGAAAATAAGTTGGCAACACTGGGAGAAAGTGAAGAAATGAACAAAAAACAAAAAAGAAGCAACATCTTGCGGCATTTCAATGATATTTAATATTTGTTTGCTGTGGTTCTGTTCAGTTGTTCGACTAAAGTTTTATTTAAATGTTAAATAATAGTAACTGTGATTTTTTTTTTTTTTTTTTTTTTGTAACGAAAAAATGCATAAAAATAAGGCCTTTATGAAACCACTGAATAAAAAAATTGCTTACCAACACACAAACCATTCATAATTGCTAAATTAGGCTAAAATAGAAGGCTCCGAGTGAAACTAAATGAAGAGCCATTTGGGAGCAGTAAGAGCCGGCTCTAGGGAGCCGAGCCAAATGAGCCGAATCTTTGAAAAGAGCCGGACTTCCCATCACTAATTTCCACAACATTTTCGTATACTTTTATTTTGTAAAATAAACGGAAGGAGCGTGATACGTGACCCTGCACCGAATGCGCAATGTTTTGGCCAGAGCCCCTCCCACAGGAAAATCTCTGTTTTGGTTTGAATTCAACCAACCAAAATCAAGCGGAGGCGGATTTTGCCAGGCAGAGGGATTTTTGAATTTTATCATGCGATTTACACTCGTACACTAATGACTCTAATATAATTTTATTAAAAACCCGGTTAGCTAAGGACTATGTGTTTTTGCCTTACGGAGTGAGAAGACTAGAGATAAAGTGAATCTAATGGCAGTTACTGAACTTGCCAAGCCCGCAGCAACACATCGCTAACGCCCATTCAGAGCTCTTTAAATCGCCATTTTAAACTTTAGCATTTTACTTAATGCTCCCTTCGTAATACACAATAATGAAAACGATGAACGAGGAACAAACAAAACCGATTCACGACGACAAAGACCTCAGTAAGTTGCTTTTCCTATGTTTATCTAGCAACGAATTTCTTCCTTACGATATTAACTTACTAGTAATAAGATATGTAACGTTATCTATATACCATTTGTAATGCAATATCAAATGTCAAATAAATGTGTTTTCTGTGTCTGTTCTTAAGTCTGTAGTCTTTGTAAGAGATCTGACGACATTCCAGAAAAGTATGGAGAGAAGATCACCCTCCAACAGCACAACCTGACAGTCCACTATTTCTGTTTGGTGAGCCAGACGTTTTCAGACATTGATGATGTGCAATACATTTCATTTTGGTGTCCCTTTCTAATTTTTTTTGGTTTAAATGGGTCAAAATTAGTGTTGTGAAACCCTACCAGATATCTTATGATGCCACAGATCATATGTTAGTTAAGCTGTTCAAGAACATAAGTTGGTTGCAAGGCAAGAGAGATGAACATTTGGACATAAATAATGATCTACCTATTTATTTATTTAGATAATCATAAATCTACTGTAGAATATCACAGATAGTTGGTTGTTTCTACATGTAAGTTACTGTAAGTCATGAACCTCTTACACAGAATTTCACGCCTTGGGTACTGTCTTTGTGCAAGGCTGTTTTAAAATATGAAAGCATTTAGCTTCTAAATCTAGTGCAAAAAAAAACGAATTATCGAAAAAAATCCCTTTTAAGTTGTCCAAATGAAGTTCTTAGCAATGCAAAAAATATGTTTTGATATATTTATGGTACGAAATGTACAAAATATCTTAATGGAACATCATCTTTAATTAATATCCTAATGATTCTTGCCATAAAATAAAAATTTAAAAATTTGACCCATACAGTGTGTTTTTGGCTATTGCTACAAATATAACTGTGCTATTTATTTTTTAGGTTTTGTGGTCCAGGGTCACAAATATTGTGTCACCAAAATCATAATTCAAGCATAAAGGTACTAGTAAATTATTCTTCAATCTACTTTTGCAGCTGATGTCTAGTGGAATATGTCAGAGAGGGGAGGAAGACGAAGACATTCATGGTTTTCTCGTGGATGACATAAAAAAGGAGATCCGGAGATCTTCGAGGCTGGTAAGTACAAATTTGATCCTTGGCATGTTTCATGTATGAAGCAGAAATGTTTCTGAGACTAAAACTGTCACTTTGACTTGCAGAGGTGCATGTCCTGCAAAAAGGTTGGTGCTTCAGTGGGGTGCTCCATCAAAAGCTGTCGGCAAATGATCCACATGCCTTGTGGATTAGAGCAGGGATTTATTTTCCAGTTCACCGACTTGTTTCCGTAAGTGTCTTTTGTGATATGCAAAATGTGATGGTTGCTGGTGGAAAATGAGATGATAATGTAAAATCTACACTAAAATTCAAAAGTTTGGGGTCGGTAAATTGGTAATGGTAGATTTTTTTTTCTCTTTTTGTAAAGAAGACTCTTATGATAAAGGTGTATTTATTTGATCAAAAATACACATTGGGATAGAAGAAACACTGTGAAACAATGTTTCTATTAAAATTTTTTGGAATGTAATTTATTATTGTGATGGAGTTTTCAGGATTCTTTTATCAATAGAAAGTTAAAAAGAACAGAATTTATTTGAAATAGAAATCTTATTTAATGTTATACATGTCTTTACTGTCACTTTTGATCAATTTAATTTATGCTTGCTAAATAAGTATTCATTTATTGAAAATAAAAAAAATCATAATGACCCCAAACTTTTGAATGGTAGTGTAATTTCCTATAAGTTTCTGGTAATTTCATTTTATCTTGATATTGATGATTGCAATTATTTGTAGGTCTTTCTGTAAAAAGCATGCACCTACTCAGTCCTGCGTCTCCAGCCCCAGTCTGCCCCTCTCTTGCTCTGTCTGTTTGGAGCCTATTGAACCCATCCTTTCCTACAGTGTCCTCAAGTGTCCAGCATGTCATGGCAGCTGGTTTCACAGAAACTGTGTACAGGTAATTGTACCACACATTCAGACAAATTATTTGTAAAAAATTTATAAATTACGAAGATATGGGATTTAAAATTTGAGCCTGTTTCTCATCTCTTATGTTCCAGCATTATGCACACAGCGCTGCCATGTTTTTCTTCAAATGCACACTCTGCAATAACAAGGACCAGTTTCAGCAGGAAATGCTCAGAATGGGAATATACATACCAGAGCGGTAAATAGAATGTGTTTCCTTCTGTGCTTCAGTGTTAAATATTCTGATTGGTTTATTGTTTGTTTTGTATCTTTCATAGACTGCTGGAATTATTTTATATATTATATGTATTTTTTACATTTATTTGTAATATATACACTACCAGTCAAAAGCTTTTTAACAGTAAGATGTAAACATGTTTTAAAATGTAATTTATTCCTGTAATTTCAAAACTTAATTTTTACTCCAGTCACATGATCCTTCAGAAATCATAATTATATTCTGATTTTCTGCTCAAAGAAACATTTATTATTATGTTGATTAGATGTTAAGTAGTTTTTTTTTTCTTCAGGTTTCTTTGATGAATAGAAAGTTCAGAAGAATACCATTTATCTGAAATAGAAATCTTCTGTAACATTATGAATGTCTTTTATCATCACTTTTGATCAATTTAAAGCATTCTTTCTAAATAAAAATAATAATTTCATATAATTTATATTCATTAAGGAATCCTGAAAAAAACTGTACTCAACTGTTTTAAATATTGATGATGATAATAATAAATAAATTATATTTCTTGAACAGCAAATCGGCATTTTAATATTTTAGCTTTGATAACAGGAATAAATTAAATTTTTAAATATATTCAAATAGAAAAATTGTATAAATATTTCAAAATGTTGCTGGTTTGGTGAGCAGAAGAGACTCCACCTAAAAATGTTACATTTTGCTGAAAATGTACTCGCTTTCAGGCCATCCAGAATGTAGTGATGTGACGCTAAATTTCCGTAAATCTGTTCAGATGAAAAATAGAAAGCAAACTCATCTACTTTTTAGTTGACGTTAGATTTAGTACATTTTCAGCTAATTTTATTTTATGCGTAACCTATTCATATAATATGTTACATATTTTTCAGGGATGCAGCATGGGAACTAGAGGAGAATGCGTTTGAAGACTTACTACAAGTGTACGAGCACTGTGATGCAGTGAAGTGTCGCAGTAACCGAGGTCGTAACTACAGCTCAGAGTCGGGGTAATCTAAGCACTTTATTTAGTCATTCTGAAATCATGAAATGGAATCGGTTTGTTTTTGAAAAGGATTCTAACTGTTAAAATTTCAAATGCCTTTTCTCTGCAGGGTTTTTGAAATTGTTCGTTGCAAGTTGTGTGGATCCAGGGGAACTCATCGAAGATGTTCCAACCTTCGGGTCTACGAAAGCGACTGGATCTGTGCTGACTGTAAAGCTGCTGTTGAGGAAAAAAGTGAGCTATCTGAACTATTGTTTAAAATGTGCTTGTTCTGTAGAATTATTCATAGTTACGTACATGTTTTTTTTTTTCTCCCCCCAGAGTCAGTGCCATTGCCAAACCATGTTGAATCACCATTAGCTATAAGGCAAGAGAGGAAGAGGCTGATTAAAAACATCTCTGACATTCACTCTTCACTCATCAGTAAAAGGTACTTTACTAATCAGTTGCGTCTGATATGAGTAGGAACTGTTCTAGATTATTTACACTTTAAGGGATAGTTCATCCAAAAATGAAAATTCTGTCATTATTACTCGCCCAAACTCGTAAGACCTTTGTTTATCTCCGGAATACAAATTTAGGATATTTTTGATGAAATTCGAGAGCTTTCTGACCCTTCATAGACAGCAACGCAACTACCACATAAAAGCCATAAGCCCCAAGAAGCCGTGGTTTACAGTGAATTTATAACAGCTAAGGGGCATTGTTAGGCATGATAAATTCACTGTAAACCATGGCTTCACAGGGTTTATTGCTTTTATAAAACGGTTATTCCATATACGTAGTAAGGTTTCACATAATAAAACAGCAAATAAAGTGTAACGGTATTAATAAAAACAGTATTTTCCACCAAACAGTGTAGTTCCTCAAAGGGTAGAGGTTGCAACAAAGTGGTTGCCGAGCAACACACAAATGTAAACAAAGGTGTATGTGTATGAGTCATTTCAAAGTCCCTTTAAGGCAAGTCATTCCACTCGGCGGCCATCTTTGAAACGCCTCTCAGGCATGCAAGTGCAGCTCCTATCTCTTTGAATGGGGAAACATCAAATTCTCCTAAACTGTTCACCAAGTTTATGATTAAATTTCATATTTGAAATCACCAATGAATTCTGACAAGAACTACCTCATAAATATGGTTCCTTGTGCTCCAATAGTGTTAAAAAACACTTTTTCAGGCTAGGTCAGCCAGTGCACATGCGCAGCACTGAGCGCACGTCTTCGAATGCAGACTGTTTCTATAGCAACCGGAACTTCTAACGGCAGCTGCAGTGACGTGCTGACTTTACTAATCAACGATTGGCTCTTTCGCTAAGAAGGCGGGGCTTCGCGGACATAATGAGCATTGCAATTTTCCCCATTCAAAACCATACAAGTGACACGTCTTGGGTATTCTAATAAATAATGTCCTAAATGTCGCACTATACACTATGTACTTTTGCACCCTGCACTCAACCATGTAGTATTGTAACCGTGCAGTAGTGTAACCTACATCCTATAGTGTATGTGAGCACTCTCTAGGTGTGTTTTTATTTGTTTTTTGCGATATACCCGATAATGCCAAATCGCATATCATTTAAACAACTATTATGATATTATCATAGGCGATATTTATCACACACCCCTAGTAGCAGCTCTCTCCTTGTTTTCTAGGCAGTGTGTGCCAGCCACTTCTCCAGAGGTCTTAATGGATCTGGCCTGTCAGATATCACAGCAGCAGTCCACAGAGGTGCTAGTGGAAGATGATGATGGGGTGATGGAAGCAGCTCTGCGGGTTCTGCGGCAAAGTGACTTTAATCCCTGCTGCACACTTTCTGTGAAATTCTCCAAAGATAAACTTAACAACAACATTAGGAATCAGCGTTGCTTCCTCAGACGTCTTGTTTCGAAACTGCAGATGTCAGAAATTTTTGAGGGACCTGATGGAACTAAAAACCTTGCTCTGAATTCAAAAGGTAGGACACTTTTTACCCCCTTCCATTTATGCTTGTTTTGATTTCCATTTCTTGAAAATATACTATTCCTGACTTATAAAGCAACTCAAACCGCTGCCTTAAAAACTAACAATTGTTGTGTGTGAACAGCTCTGAGGGATGATCTCTACTTTGAAGTCGGCAGTCTGTTGGCCCTCTCTTTGGTTCATGGAGGTCCTCCTGTGGGCTTCTTCTCTCCAGCACTGTACCACAGTCTGTTTAACTATCCCACAAACTACAGACCTACTTTACAAGACCTTGGAGACACTGCTTTTGCATACAAAATTAGACAGGTGAGTTTTGTTTTTAGTTGCGCGTGATTATGGTAAACCAAATTGTTGTTGTATCACCTGTTAAACTCTGAGTACACTTTTAGATTGCAGAAGCAAACTCCATGAAGGAGCTGAGAAAAGCAATGTGCTCAGCATCACAGTATTTGGAAGCAGCAGGTTGCTGGCGAAAGATCACCAAACTCTCAGAGAAGGACATTCTAGTGGAGGATGTACTAAATTTCTACCTGATCATCAGACTACAGCTACCTCTGCAGAGGTTGGTACCCGAACTTATTTTTCTGTAATGGCAAAACTTTCGGTCTTCAGTGTCACATGATCCATCAGAAATCATTCTAATATGCTGACTTGGTGCCCAAGAAACATTTCTTACTGTTATTAAATTAAAAAAGTATTTTTGCTGAAACTGTGATGGTTTTTTCAAGATTCTTTGATGAATAGAAAAGAACAGTATTCAACTGAAATAAATTATTTTTCTAACATGAAGGTCATCACTGTTGCTTCTGATCAGTTTAAAGCATCTGAATTAAAGTTTTTTTTATTTTTTAATCTTATTAAGAAAACTATTGAACGGTAGTGTAAACAGCAGTTGCAGTTGATGTCGAAAGTTTACATACGCCTTGCAGATTCTGCAAAGTGTTAATTATTTGATCAAAATAAGATTGATCCTACAAAATGCATGTTATTTTTTTTATTTAGTAATGATCTGAATAAGATATTTCACATAGAAGATGTTTACATATAGTCCACAAGAGAAAATAATAGTTCATAGATCATAGTAAAAATTATCATGTTTAAAAGTTTGTGTTGTTACCTGAATGATCCACAGCTGTTTTTTTTTTTTTTTTGATAGCTGTTCATGAGTTTGTCCTGTTTGTTCTGAACAGTTAATCTGCCCACTGTTCTTCAGAAAAATCCTTTAGGTCTCACAAAATCAATTGAATTCAAGTTTATTTGTATAGCGCTTTTCACAATGCAAATCGTTGCAAAGCAGCTTTACAGAACATTAAAGTTTCTACAGTATATTTAGTAGTAGCTTATTTGTAGTGGCTATGTCAAGCTGATGTACATTTGGCAGAGATGTATGGTAAAATCAATTAATGACATAATCAAACAGACGATGAACACTATTAACAGTAATGATTATGTGTTGCAATCAAACTTGCAGCAAAATTTGGTAGTGCTGTATGTTGTTTCAGGGCTGGCATCATCAGAGGTACTCTGAGAGGTTGCCATCATCTCTTTTCGGGTATTCTGAATCCAGACTGAAGCTTTTGTAATTCCTAATTACCACAGGATGTCAATCATAAACAGAAATAATTAGCATAGCTAATTCTTTGGTTTTTCAGCATTTTTGTGTATTTGAACCCTTTCCAACAATGACTGTATGATTTTGAGATCCATCTTTTCACACTGAGAACAACTGAGGTACTCATATGCAAATATTACAAAAGGTTCAAATGCTCACTGATGCTTCAGAAGGAACCACAATGCATTAAGAGCCATGCATGAATGAAGATGTGTACATTTTTCTTATTTTGCCTTAATATCATTTGTTTTCATTTAGTACTGCCCTTCAGAAGCTACAGAAGATGCTTCTACTTTCCTAGAAGACAAAATAAGTTCAATTTACTCTGATCTTCAAAATCAAAACGTTTTCACCCCAGGCTCTTACCGCATCATTTTTCATTCTGGAGCATCAGTGAGCGTTTGAACCTTCTGTAATAGTTGCAAATGAGTCCCTCAGTTGTCCTCAGTGTGAAATCGTACAGTTATTGTTGGAAAGGGTTCAAATACACAAAAATGCTGAAAAACCAAAGAATTTGTGTAACCTGTAGGATTTTTCTGAAGAACAGCAGGTAGTTTAACTGTTAACAATGGATTCATGAACAGCAACCACTAAACAAAACAACACAGCTGCGAATCATTCAGGTAACAACACAGTATTAAGAAGCAAGTGTATGTAAACTTTTGAACAGGGTCATTTTTATAAATTCAACTATTATTTTCTCTTGTGAACTATATTTTAAATGTCTTTTATGTAAAACATCTTATTCAAGTCAGTACTAAATAAAATAATAACATGCATTTTGTATTTTAGTAAAATACTTAACATTTAAAAGTTTACATACACCTTGTAAATTTTTTGCAGATGCTGCAAGGTGTATGTAAACTTTTGACTTCAACTGTATGTTTAAAGTTTTTCTCACTGTAAGTACATTCTCATTCAAGTTATTACCTTTTTCAGATTCCGTGAAGGTTTGAGGACCCTAGGACTGTTTGAGCAGGTTCAGATGTGTACAGAGGCTTTCCATTCAGTCTTCTGTGGGCCTGTGGAAAAGCTGACGGCTGAATCTGTCATGGAGCTTTTTACCATCCGGTTTTCAGAAGAAAAAGAGCAACACGAAAAGGAGAACACAACAGTAAACTTTTGGAAGAAGTATCTGCATGAGTGTGAGGGTATGTTCATATTGTGTTGGTAGAATTTAGATTCTTGTGCATATTATACAGGAATATGAATATATAGTATATGACATTAAGATATGCTAGAAAACAAGCTGTTATTTGCATGATCTTAATTCTTGCTTTGTGTTTCAGAGGGTCGATGTGCAGCATCACTTGAGGACCTCCTAACATTCACCACTTCTACAGATATGGTTCCATCTATTGGATTCCATCCCACTCCTTCTATTTCATTCTTCAGCTCAACAGACTCCTCGTGTGCCTTTCCTCAGAGCCACTGTGATGCCAATCACCTCATTCTGCCAATACTACCCTCATATGAGCTCTTCAAGAAACACTTGGATTACACAGTGTGTCAGTTCTCAGTTATGCAGGATGTTTAAACTCTTCTGCTGGCTGGATATTTCAGTACATTCACGGCGTAGATTTACCTAATGATCTACAATGGTGCTATTTATTGCAGTTACTGACCATTATATAAACAGTATTTCTCAACCTAACTCACGTTAGCATTACTTCGTCATAGGTTGCTCCTCACTTTATTTATCAGTAACCCAGGTGTTGCTAAATCCTCAGTTATTTATCAGCAAATTGGAATCCTCAACAAAAAAGAAAGGCATTGTAACGGTACCATTAAGGCTTCATCTGCAAAGCAATATGTGTTCTACAATCTTAGATGTGATGTGAAGAAAAAAAAAAGGGTTTCTTGTAAATTTAGGTGCACAGTTCAGAAGTACACAGGTACTAGAATAACCAAAGTTTATACTATTAAGTAGTTCTGTGTTTTGTCTAACAGCAAGGGTATTTAGTAGTTTAAATAGAAAAAGTTAATAACAAGAGGTTGTAATTTTTTGGTAGCCACAAGATGGTGCAATTTGCCTTTTTTTAACATAATGGCTGCTGTTACCATATATGAATCAGCAGTGACTGAGTTAAATGATCTCATTGTTTTGTGCCAGAAACCCATGTTAGAACCAAACAGAAGCTGGTATGCTTTACTCATTGTATAATATTTTATTTCTCCTTAAGTAGTTTGAGAGTATATGTTAGTTTGGCAGCTCATCGGTCATAATTTATTAAACTTTTTACTTTTCTGTTACCCTCAGTGTTTTCCCCTTGATTTATTAAACGGTTGTGGATCTATAATTGAGTATGATGTACATATTAATCTTATTCTTCAGTGCGGAAGTAAGCCTATGGGCGAGACTTCCGGTTATGGTAAAACTTTGCACTACAAACCAGTGTTCATAATTAAGATAATACATTGAAATAAAATGTTAAGACACCAATTTGCAATATCAGGCAAAATGAGTTGTTTTGTATACCTAAAAATAGCTGGACGTGGGTGAGACTGAAATTTAGACCCATAAAATTTACAAATAGAGGCGCTGACTCTCACAGGAAAAACAAGGTCTAAAAAAATAGTCTGAAGAAACCTTATTGGGGCAATATTGTTCGTTGTGGTGAAAATAGCAAGAAGAAACTAATATCAATCAAAACTCACTTATTGGATAATAATTAAACGTGTAAATAGGTTAATTTGTCCGTGGAGCTAAAAATCACAAATTTGGGATAAAATTAAAATTGAAATAATTTTAAGACCTTTCGGGAATTCACTAAGGACGCTTAGTGGCCATGGGCTACTGGTTAAGAACCACTTCCATAAAGATAATAAAAAACTGTTGGTCCATCCAACAACTTTGAATTAATCACGGTGAATTTGCTAAGACCAGCGCAGAGTGCGGTTCGCCGGTTGCCACGTCACCCTCACAGTCGTCACTGCATAAACAGTAAAGATGGCGGCCTCCATCCGGGAAAAACAGACAGGTTTGTTCATAAGTTTGAATTCATATCGAAACACTCGGTACTGTTAATATAATTGATATTGATTATTTTCGCGCGGTTTTTAAAACGTTTTCATTTAAAGTACATACAATGATACCGTATACTCAACAGCTGAAATTGTACAATCCTGTCAGTGTAGCCTGAAGATGCTAACCGTGTTGTTCATCTAGCAGCTGGTTTACATCAGATGAATGGACGATTATCCTGCTTGACTAGATAAATAAGCACCTGTGGTTTTATAACTACATATAACCAACCAGCTCGTTTATGAAATATACGGCTATTAATATCCTAGAGACCTGTCATGAACTCACCATTAGAATTGACAAGCTTACTAGAGTCACTTAACGAAAACTAGCCTGTTATGCTTTAAAATGTAATGATACAAAATAGTCATGATCATTGTTGTATTGATGTTTTATGCTGAGCTTTTTGTCTGTGGCTGACATTGTCTTTAATGAATATAGACACTCGCTGTGCAACTGCTACTGTGGAAAATCATATTTGTGACCCAGTCATAAGGGTACATTTTTTTTTTTTTTTAAATTAAGGTTTATACATCGTCTGAAAGCTGAGTAAATATACTTTCCATTGTTGTATGTTTTGTTAGGATAGAAAATACAACTATTTGAAAATCTGGAATTTGAGTGTGCAAAAAATCAAAATATTAAGAAAATCGCCTTTAAAGTTGTCCAAATTAAGTTCTTGGCAATGCATATTACTAACCAAAAATTAAGTTTTGATATATTTACGGTAGGAAATTTACAAAATATCTTTATGGAACACTATATTTAATATTCTAATCAAATGGATAGAAAAATAGATGTATTGTTGGCTATTGCTACAAATATACCCATGCTATTTACGACTGGTTTTGTGGTCCGCGGTCACATTTTATCTTTAAAAATGTGCAATAGATAATTTGTTGATTAAAAATAGATATTGTGTGGAAACTGTATAAAATACATAATTTTAAAATAGAAAAAAAAAGAAATTATGCACACAGGCAAGTCTTTTGAAACACAATCAAGTAAATTAGTGCAATAAGTGATGAGTAGTGAGTGAAGTTGTTTCAAATGTTTTTGTTTCTGTCCTCAGCTGCTCTGAAGCGAATGCTCAACTTCAATGCCCCACCTTTGAAAAACACAGCAGCTGAGCCGGTATGGAAGGTAAGAGCACTCGACACACACACCTAGGGGTTAACTATCCATTGTTTTGTTTTGTTTTTTTTTAATGTGGCTCAGTGAGGCTTATATAGTGGTAATTTGTATTAACATTTACCTTTCGCTGTTCTCAATAGGTTCTTATTTACGATCGCTTTGGCCAAGACATTATATCTCCCCTGCTGTCTGTGAAAGAGTTACGGGACATGGGCATCACCCTGCACCTGTAAGGACCTCTAAGATTTTATTTCTTAAAAAAAAAAAAAGATTTGATTAGATTGATTGTTGACTTTTTGTTTTGTTTTTTTCCCTCTAGATTGTTGCACTCAGATCGCGACCCCATTCCAGATGTTCCTGCCATTTACTTTGTAATGCCCACAGAGGAGAACGTTGACAGGATATGTCAAGTAAATATATGAAACAGTCTTTTTGTCAGTCCCATTCCAGAATGATTTGTGAAGATCACACCATTTCAAAACTAAGGCTAAGGGCAACTTTTTGAGCAATTTTGCCAGCAAACTTTGTTTTATCAATGTTGCTTGGCCACTTTCCCATTGAGAAATTAAATAATTTAGATTTGTAGGCCCTGTGTCTCACCTGGTTGCCTGTTGCTCAAAAAGTTGCCTTGTGTATCATCAGCCTAATAGTTATTTTCACTATTACAGGATCTCCGAAACCAACTATATGAGTCCTACTATTTGAACTTCATCTCTGCAATTTCCAGAAGCAAGTTGGAGGACATAGCAAGTGCTGCTCTAGCAGCTAATGCTGTAAACCTGGTGACCAAAGTAAGTCAAACATTCATTGTGAAAGTTGGTTGTAAATGTGATTCAGTTTGCTAAAGTTTTAAATTAAAAAAAAAAAAAAAATTCTCTTTGGTTTTTACCAAACAGACAAGCTCTGTGAATTCCTGAAGGAAGACAAATAACATACTGCTCATTTTCATTATACAGTTCAAATATTAGACTGCTCTGTTCCTTTTCAGGTATTTGATCAATATTTGAACTTCATCACACTTGAAGATGATATGTTCATTCTCTGCAATCAAAACAAAGAACACATCTCCTACCATGGTAAGCTGCTAGAGTGGCTTGAAGTATTGACATTTAATTTGTAGTCTGAACGTTATTAATGCTACTATTGTTCTCTGCCCTCAGCAATCAATAAACCAGACATCATGGACACAGACATGGAGGGCATAATGGACACAATAGTGGATAGTCTCTTCTGCTTTTTTGTCACTCTGGGTAAATAATGACCTTTGACCCTTCTATGCATATACACTGCTGTTCAAAAAATGTTTGAAAGAAGTCTCTTATGCTCACCAAGGCTGCATTTATTTGATTGAAAATACAGTAAAAACTGTAATATTGTGAAAAAGTGTAATATATTTTAAAATCAGGGTTCCCACGGGTCATGGAATTTCTGGAATATCATGGAATTTTAAAAGGTCTATTCCAGACATTGAAAGTCAGGGAATTTAAAATTTATTTTGTCCAAGTCATGGAATATCAGGGATTTTTGTTTTTTGTTTTATGTTGTTTCATGCATTTTGCCTGTTGTTATGGTTAGGTTATGGTTATGAAAGCCTAAAAAATAATTTAAAATAAATTAATTTCTGTAGAAATAGTACAGAAAAATATCAAAGCGCATTTAACGGGTAAAAGACAAACAAAACAAAAAAGTGGTGTATATTTGTGTTTTGCACTAAAAAAATGTCTGTGATCAAGTAAATAAAGCTTGTAAATGGATGGATCCGTTCATTATAGGTCATGGAAATTCATCTTTTTAGTCAGTGAAAGTCAGGGAAAAGTCAGGGAAATTGACATTTGGCTTAGAGTGGGAACCCTGTAAAATGTACACTGCTGTTTAAAAGTTTGGGATCAGTAAGACTTGTAATGTTTTTTTTAAAGAAATCTCTCATGCTCATCAAAGTATAAGTAAATGTTTTCATTTTAATAGACTTTAAAATATAATTTATTCATGTGATGTGAAGCTGAATTTTCAGCACCCAGTACTTCAGTCTTTATTGTCACATGATCCTTCAGAAATCATTGTAATATGCTGATTTATTATCAGTGTTGGCAACAGTTGTGCTGCTTAATATGTGTGTGTGTGTGTGTGTGTGTATATATATATATATATATATATATATATATGTGTATACACACTACCAGTCAAAAGTTTGGACACACCCTCTCATTTAATGTTTCTTAAAGAAGTCTCTTAAGTATGCTCATCAAGGCTGCATTTATTTGGTGAAAAATACAGCGAAAAAAAACAGTAATATTGTAATAACAGTAATAATTTATTCAAAATATAAATCTTTTCTAACAAAGTAAATCTATGCTATCACTTTTTATTAATTTAACACATCCTTGGTGAATAAAAGTATTAATTAAAATTAATTTACTGACCCCAAACTTTTAAACAGTAGTGTATATTGTTAGATATACACTAAAACCTTTCTATTTTAAATAAATGCTGTTCTTTTTTAAACTT
Organism: Cirrhinus molitorella; assembly: GCA_033026305.1. Lineage (NCBI taxonomy): Eukaryota > Metazoa > Chordata > Actinopteri > Cypriniformes > Cyprinidae > Cirrhinus > Cirrhinus molitorella. Next base: position 17,572,190 of record CM065135.1, read on the forward strand.
TTATTGATCAAAAAAATCCTGAAAAAAGTATCACAGGTTCCCCAAAAAAATATTAAGCAGTGCATCAGTTTCCAGCACTGATAATAAATCAGCATATTAGAATGATTTTTGAAGGATCATGTGACGCTGAAGACTGGAGTAATGATTCTGGAAATTCAACTTTAAGTACAGGTATAAATTAAATTTTAAAGTATATTAATATTGAAAAATGTTGATTTGCATCGTAATAATATTTCACAAAATGCATTTCTGTATTTTTGATCAAGTGAAAACAGCCTTGATAAGCATAAGAAACTTCAAAGGTGTGTCCAAACTTTTGACTGGTAGTGTGTGTGTGTGTGTGTGTGTATGTGTGTATATATATATATATATATATATATATATACAAAAAAAAGTGAAAATGAACAGCATTTATTCAAAATATAAATATTTTTTAACAGTATAAGTCATTGCTGTCACTTTTTATACATACATATCCTTGGTAAAGTATTAATTTCTTTCAAAAAATGAAAGCATATAAATGTACTGATCCCAAACGTTTGAACAGTAGTGTATATTGTTAGAAAAGATTCATATTTTAAATAAATGCTGTTCTTTTTTACTTTAAATCATGGGTTCAAAAAAATATTAAGCATCACAACTGTTTCCAGCACTGATAATAAATTGGCATTTTTGAATGATTTCTGAAGGATCATGTGACACTTAAGACTGGAGTAATGATGCTGAAAATTCAGCTTTGATCACATAAATAAATTACAGTTTAATATATATTAAAATAGAATAAAATTATTTTACATCGTAATATATCACAATACTAAATTTTCCTGTATTTTTGATCAAATAAACGAAGCCTTGATGAACACACACACAAAAACATTAAACATTTTACGGGCAGGCGTGCAGTCTTCCTTTTCCTTTCCTTAAAAATTATACTGATCCCAAACTTTTGAACAGCAGTGTAAATTTCTATTGTAGTGCAAACTAGTTTTCAGCATTGCTTTAGTCTTCAGTATAACATGTTTCTTCAGAAATCATTCTAATATGCTGATTGGGTGCTGAAGAAACATTACAAATTTTTATCAGTACAGAATATATTTAAAAAAGACTTTTGTAAGTTTAAATGGGTCTTCACTTTGGACAGTTTATCACATTCATTCTGAATAAAAGGCAACATTCTTTCATGGTACATCAAGTAACACTGAAAATTATAGATTGATATTTATTAAAAGAAAAAAATAGATTTTTTTATTTATAATTTCCACATTACAACCATTAGTGTAACTATGAACTGTCATAAAGAACCACTGGGTGGCAGAACCTTCCTTATATTGTTTTGTATATCACTCAAAGAATGAAAATATTTAGATAATACATTGACTATTTCAGTTAGGTCTATTTACTTATTACATGACTGCTAAAATTGCATATGACAGAAATTTAAATTAAGTGCAATGATCAAGCCTGTATTGTTGTTTTTGAAATGTGATTTTGTGTGTCTTGGGAGCTTGTGAGCAGATATTTAATGCACCCTCCTATTGGCAGTACAGTGAGCTTTCCTGTTATCATAGGTGCTGTCCCAATAATCCGATGTCCAAGAGGGAATGCTGCCGAAATGGTAGCCGTGGTAAGAGACTCATTGCTCTGTTTCTTAATGTTGCTCTGATACTTTCTTTATGACCAGTTTATTCGGTAAAGAGTGGTGTATGACTTCTAGAATAGAGTCTTTTTGGATTTGGTCATTTGATTATCACCTCAATCCCTACACTAATCTCTGCATTACAGTGCATTTGTACATTTCATAGTCTGTGCACAATGTGCAAACTGATACTGTAGCTTAATTCAGTTTCACTGATGGTACAAAATTCCTCTTTGTTCCGTATGTGGGATTCGGTCCAAGTGCCCAGCTTTTAAATGATTAGTTTCAGCAAAGGAATGTCTCACTGTAATATGAGACAAAATTAACACCTGTCGCTCAGTTTATTGGACTAATTTATTTTGTACATATAACTTGTTTCTGCTGGAATATTACTAATGTTGGTTTAACTTCTTTTTTTTTTTTTTTTTTTTTTAGAAACTTGACAAGAAACTGAGAGAAAATCTGCGAGATGCTCGTAACAGCCTGTTCACCGGAGACACCATGGGCACTGGCCAGTTCAGGTGGAGCAAAAACGCACTCATAGTCGCGCACACCTCCATACAACTGATTTTAAGAGAATATGTATATATTCTACAATATGCATATATCTACAACATGTATATATTTCTGTCTATCTATCTACATAGACAGTCAAGTATTCTATATTGGGACACTTTAAGAAATATCTAGAACGTAGAGAAGTGTTTTAATATTGGGCCATAAAAAAAATCTCTTCTTTCCTTCTATCACTCCCACAGTTTTCAGAGGCCACTGTTTGTTCTTGCCGATCGTAACCTGGATCTAGCGACTCCTCTCCACCACACATGGACGTATCAGGCTCTCATTCATGATGTGCTGGTGAGCAGAACCTAAAATAAACTCGCATGACCCACAGTTAATTCAATTCTCCTTTTTTTCTACTAGTTCTAATGTAATAAATTTCCCAAAAATGGAAACTGCAAATAGTTCCAAGTTGCGGCATATGGAAAGATGAAGCTATTGCAGTTATCATATGGATGACAAAAGGGTTTCATGAAATGTGGAATGTGCGTGCTGGTTTGCTTTATGTGCCAGTGATCATTAATCCTTTGGGTATTTTTTCCACCGTCTCAAAAATCCTTTGGCCTTAATATCGTCTCAATTCCCTGTATGGCAGCTGTACTCTAAGTGATTTAATTCTATATTAGTAAAGCTGGTATATATGTTAATTTATACCCTATATTCTGTTTTGGTTCAGTTCTGTTGCCTTGCCTAACCAATATATTCTCTATATCAGGACTTCCACCTGAACCGGGTCAGTGTGGAGGAGTCTCAAGGGTCAGAAGCCAGTCCAGCTGGAGCACGACCCAAAAAGAAAAACAAGAAGAGCTATGATCTCACTGCTGCTGATAAGTTTTGGCAAAAACACAAAGGAAGGTAAACATCTACTGTTGATAAAACTCCAAATATCAAATGTACCAAAATATCCAAATATAGATCAATGTTGTGCATTAACAAATGTTTTAGGTGTTTTTTATTAGTATTCTGATTTGAAATCTTTTGAACTGATGACTGTGTAATTAATTTGTCTGATGTAACCTTTTATGTCTAATGTAAATTAATATGTCTGATGTTTCTTTCCAAAGACCTCATTCTGTCCTTGTTTTGATTGAATGGATAGTTCACCCAAAAATTAACATTTACTCACCCTCATGTTGTTCCAAACTTGGGTGACTTTTACTTTTTAAATTTTTTTTTTTTTTTGCCTGTACAGTGGATGTCATTAGGCACCAAACATTTTTTTTCTGAATGTCATGCATGATTGGAATAACATGGGAGTAAGAGATTACAGAATGTTCAATATTTCTGTGAACTGTCCCTTTAAGGACATTTAATAAACCAACTGTACTTTCAAGTGTGTAAATGTTTGATAGGAAAACATCCCTAGTTGTCTTAATTCAGTCAAATGTTTTCTCAGATGTCCCAGTGTTTGTTAATATTTAAGAAGGTTTGCTAATATTTTATATTACTGCTAATTTTTTGCAAAATATCATCTGTTATGTGTTTTGGAAAATGTTTTAGTTGCATTCCTGCTTTCAGGACTGTATCCAGCAGTTTATACAGATTTATTTACAACAGCTTAATGTGATTTATTTTAGCCTCTTAAGAATGAAAAGCATTTAATTCATTTCTGTCCATCGTTTCAGTCCATTTCCTGAGGTTGCAGAAGCCGTGCAGGAGGAACTAGATACATATCGAGCCCAAGAGGATGAGGTTAAACGCCTCAAGAGTATCATGGTAGGTTAATAAGGCTGATGCAAATTTGTATATGATGGAATTGTTGCATGCTGGTTAACACAGATAAATGTGGTTTTCCTCAAAGGGCTTAGAAGGGGAGGATGACGGAGCCATTAGTATGTTGTCAGATAACACTGCCAAACTCACCTCAGCCGTCAGGTGAGAAGTTCTTTGTAAAAAGGATGTAATGAAGTATTTGTGTGTGAAGGGACAATATGGTGTTAATTATCTATGTGTACATTAATAATGATGGATATTTTTTTAAATAAATAAATTTCACAAATATAATATAAAAGTATAATATCTTGATAAAAACATAGATTTTCTTTCCTGACGATGGCAGGTAAAATCTTTTTTCATTTGTTGATCTGTCCCATTTAAAAAAAAAAAAGAAAAAAAGTGAATTTCCCATCCTGTATTACAGTTTTTATTCTATTATTTATATGAAATGTATCCTGATATAATCTAATTTTATCCAGTACTGTTTTACATATGTGACCTTGGATTTCAGTTTTTTTTATTAAACATCATGAATAAATAAGCTTTCCATTGATGTATGATTTGTTAGGATAGGACACTCTTTTTCCGAGATACAACTATTTGAAAATCTGGAATCTGAGGGTGCAAAAAAATCTAAATAATGAGAAAATTAAAGTTCCTAGCGATCTATATTACTAATCAAAAATTAAATTTTGATATATTTATAATAGGAAATTTACAAAATATCTTCATGGAACATGATCTTTCCTTAATATCCTAACGATTTTTGGCATAAAAGAAAAATCTATAATTTTGACCCATGCAGTGTATAGTTGGTTATTGCTACAAATATACCCATGCTACTTACTACTGTTTTTGTGGTCCAGGGTCACATATGAATTAGTTATTGTACTCTCAAATGCCTACCACTGTACCCCTGCCTGAGCCTATGCATATAGAGTAGGATAACAACCTGTTCCTCTCTCTAAACAGTTCTCTTCCTGAGCTCCTGGAAAAGAAGAGACTGATTGACCTTCACACCAACGTTGCCACAGCAGTTCTGGACCACATCAAGGTCAGTGCTCCATGCGAAAAATGTTTTTCATCTCTTGGATTACATCTTCTCAGCACATTGTATTATTTCTGTGAGGTTGAGCTGCATATTTTTCCTCTAAATTTGCCTTTCTGTCTTTAGAGCCGTAAGCTTGATGTGTACTTCGAGTACGAGGAGAAACTCATGAGCAAGTCCACACTCGATAAATCCCTACTGGACATTATCAGTGATCCTGATGGTAAGTCAGTCACTTCCTTGTGTTAAACATTCAAGGCTATTAGTCTCATCACTTGCATCTCTAAGCCCAATTTTAAAAGGATCATTTTTAGAGGTGGAGGTGGTAATTCAGTAACCTTGCAAATGCAAAAACTTCAGTTTTTTTGCTTTTTCTTGTCTGCATATTCTAATGCAGTTGAGGATTACAGTAAGGTTGCACAATTAAAGAATTAGTTTACGTCCACAATAAAAATTTGCTGATAATTTCCTCACCCCCATGTCATCCAAGATGTTCATGTCTTTCTTTCTTCAGTCGAAAAGAAATTAAGGTTTTTGAGGAAAACATTCCAGGCCTTTTCTCCATATTGTGGATTTTAATGGGGATCAAGGGGTTGAAAGTTCAGTTTCATTGCAGCTTCAAAGGGCTCTACACAATCCCAGCCAGGAAATAAAGGGTCTTGTCTAGCAAAATCTGTCATTTTCTAAAAAAAAAAAAAAAAAGACATTTATATACTTTTTTTAACCACAAATGCTTGTCTTGCATTACCTCTGTGATGCGTGTATGTGACTTCATGCATTTCATAATCACGTTAGAAAGGTCACGCACAGTTAGTTCTTCGCTTGTGTACTTAAGTTCAAAAAAGTAGGGTAGGGTTTAGGGTAGTTTTCTCCTCCAACTTTATTTTCTGAAATCATCGTTGTATTAATTCTTTTATGTAAACCTTATGTAACCTTCAACCCTGTTGATCCCCAATAAAGTCCACTATATGGAGAAAAATCCTGAAATGTTTTCCTCAAATACCTTAATTTCTTTTTGACTAAAGAAAGACATGAACATCTTGGATGACATGGGGGTGAGTAAATTATCAGGCAATTTTTATTCTGGAAGTGAACTAAAATAATAAAATATATAAAATTTAATTGAATCGAATCAGAGCAGCTTTATGTGCATTTATGAATGCAACAATGCACCAACTGTCCTGCCAAACTTGTAATAATAAGCACTTATAAACTTTGAGGGCTTCCTGCTAAAATAAAAGCAAGATGGTTTGATATTAGAAATATTAGTAATATTATTGTATTTTTAAATATTATATATTTTTTTCTTATTTTGCAGTGAGACATTGTTGTAGGAATTTGTTTTAAATGTTATTTAGTAATGATAACAATCATTATTACCATTATCATTTTATAGTCATATCATATCGCATAATCACTACATTTTTGACCAAAATGTGCAGCTTTACAAACATGCACAACAAACCAGTTTTTTTTTTCTCAAAATACAATAGCCTTAGATTAGTGTGAGGTTTTTTTGTTTGTTTATTTTTTTTTTTGTATACAATTCTCTGACGAAAAGCCCACATTTTAAAAAAGAAAAAGAAGAAAATAAATTAATTTATTAATTTCCCATTCGCTTTGTCATGTCATAAATAGTAGACATTCAAGTACTATACAAACATAGCTGAGCTCCCACACATTTTTTTAGATAATTTTGAGCCATTATTCGAAGCCTAAACCACAAGATATGTCCACCCTGTCATGGACACATATATTACTGTTTTGTTTTCATTGCAATATTAAAATAAAATGATACTTTCTGAAAGGTATTATGTCCCTTTCCTAAACAGGGTTATTTGTTTTCTTTAAAATTATAAATACATAAGATTTTATATAAATCACGTTTTTAAAGAAACTATTCGCACAATTCTTATTCAGAGAAAACGGACAGGGTGGACCAGCACATGACAGGGTGGACACATAAAGCAGAATACAGAAAGCATGACAAAATATGACAAAGAAACATTTATTCAGCTTGCTAATGCTATCTCTACCCTGTCATGTGTACATTTTGGAAAACGACAGGGTGGACATTTTGAGCTTCAATTAGCATATTAGCTTACAGCAAACTGTGACTAGCTAAATAGTCTGGTCGTTGAAGAGAATTTGGTATATTTAAATGGTATAATTAAATACGTATTTTGAAAATACTGTATTCTAATCACTTCTAGCACATTTTATGCTGACAGGGTGGACATGTTAAGCTTGGGAAAAGCCAGTAAGCAAACTCATACGAAGAAAATTTGGCAGTTTAAAAGTCACCAACTTACTCACCTCAGGCGTGAAAATTCCCCCACTGAAGAGACAAAAAATCTGTCCTGATGTCACTAAAGGGGATGGCCTTTTCTTAAAGGGGCAGATTCCCCAATATGACAGGGTGAACAACTATTCAAGTGACATGGACAACTCTTCTTTGTATTAAATAAAAATATTGTTTTTATTACCAAATGGCCAATACACGCAAAATAACACGCATCCTCCTTCATATAACTTATATAAATCTAGAAAATGTATCTAAGGAGCCAAGTAATTAGAGCTGAAGATCTTTGCCCGAACCCGACGGGACCCGACAAAATCCGACGGGTTCGGTTGGGTTCGGGCTTAATTTCTATCTTTTTACACGGACTCGGGCTTGCGCTCCGTCTTGCGCTCCGTCTTGCACTGTAAATGAACGGTCATGTGATGCGTTTCGATTAGCGAGAGAAAGACGCAAAAATGGATGCTGAGGATGTGAAACGGAGGCTTGCCACTGGCGATTACATTTTGGTTGCACCAGAAACTATGCATCCCTCCCAGTGGCAGCAGCGGTAACAGGACGTTCAGTGCTGCTGGACACACCATCAGTGAGCGCAGGACCGCGCTGAAGCTATCTACAGTGGTGGATTAAATAATTTTCCTCCACAAAAACATGCAGCCTTAATGAGAAAGGGTTTTTCAAATTATAACGAAATATTATTTGAGTCTTAAATGCATAATGTAGACAGGCTAGAGTATATAGAGTATATATAGAGTATATAGGCTAATGATGGCATTATTCGTTTATTAAATTAAACTGCTGCTATTCACCGTCGCGTTGAGGCTGGATTGTGGAGAGAAGTGGCAAAGCAAATCCCGCGAAGCCTTTATCTTAATTTGGTTATTGCCAAATACCCATCTTAATTTAGAATTTATCTTAATTTAATTTGTTAAGAAAGACTCATTTTTATTGTCACGTTGGCCTTTTTTTTTTTTTTTTCCAACTTCCAAGTGGCCAATAGCCTATGTTATTCATGAATAAATTATGTTAAACATGTATAAATGACTCATTCTTGACAAAAGCTGTGTGCGTGTACACATTTGAATAATGTCGGGCTGTAAACGGGTTCGGGCTTTTAAAAAGCTGTCAATCAAAATGTACTTGTCGGGCTCGGGCCGGGTCGGGCTTAACTTTTAAGGCCCGATTACAGCTCTACAAGTGCTTTTGTTATGAATATAAAAACTTAGCCCAATATAACACACCCTTTTGATAGTCTTTTTTATATTAGGTTTAATGTAATTTTGGCAACCCAATAGTAATCTAACATTTGATTAGATGAGCCCTTTTAGAAGCAGTTGTAAAGTAGCCAAAATATGCAGATATGTGACTGCACATCATTTGAATTTTATACTACCAGCAGAAGTTGCTACAAACCAATAATAATAATCTAGGTAATAGTAATAATATTGATGATGATAATAATAGGATCTTTGATTAATTTGTGGCTTGGAAGCCATGACAATCTACACATTCTGCCTGACAACACCCCATAATTGTGGTAAAAGCTCTGTAACATTTGGCCTCAAGTGGCTTATTGCTTTAATAAGCCTTGACTCGTCAGCTGCTCTTTGAGCTTGACCGTAATCCAAACACCACCATATCCCTCAAAGCATGGCATACTGCCTTACTGTCATAAAATTTTGTTTTACCAAGAACAGCCTCATCCTGAGAGATCAAACGAAACTAATTGAATGAGTAACTCATACCCCCTTTTCCCTAATGAGAGCCTATCCCACCCCTCGTCCTAGTCCAGTCATTTTTCCAGCTTAGTGGACTGAAATACATCACATCCCTAGGGGGAAGCGGTCTGCTTTAAAGGCGCTCTGTGATGCTACCACAGGATGAGATCTGTTTTCTCTCCTGCCAGCATTGTGAGGTTTCAAGAGGACACAGTTTCTTGATCTCCACAGGGTCCTCTTTAGGTTCATGGGTTTCTTATGAGTACACAGGAATGGCCACTAGCTATAATGATAATGATCAGTTATTTTTCAAGTGTTACAGTGCTTTATTGTTCCAATGAGTGCAATGTTTGATTTTCTGATCATGTTTCAGCAATAGCGAGGATAAAAAAAAAAAAAAAACACACACACTAACAAACTCTAGTTGTTCCGGAATTGAAAGTAACTGTATGCATTTGCATGATGACTGTATAAATGTTGTTCTTATTGGTAGCCGGAACAGCAGAAGATAAGATGAGGCTGTTTCTGATCTACTACATCACTTCCCAGCAGCCCCCATCTGAGGTAAGGCCCCCACACCACAATCATGAACTAAGAGTATTCATACTATATATAGTTATCATGGTCAGCTATATCCTGTAGGAAACCCCAGATCATAGCAACCTTGAAGTTTCAGTTTAGTAACAACATTTGTGGCATAAAATTAATCACCACCCAAAAAAATCTGTACCAAAAAAATAAGTTATAGTGACTGAGGCACAATGAAAGTCATTGGTGCGAATGATTGGGGGGATTTAAAGTATGAACCATACTATTTTATAAAAGCACTTGCATTAATTGTTCTGTTTAAGACATCTGTATTATTTGAGCTCTCGTTTCTACAGTGGTTTTAGTCATAATGTTGGATTGTATGAAATTGAATGTAACTTTACATAGGAAGTTAGTTGTACATCTTGTGGCTGTACTAGTGAAACATTACTGTATTGCTTTAACTCATTTTTTTTAAGGGAACTCTGGGTGTTAAGACTTGCATGGCTTAATATGATATAAATCATGTCTCTTACTGAAATATGTAGTAGAAAACCCATGAAAGAATTGTGTTGTTTTAAAAATAAAATACAGATACAATGCCATATTGCACAGCTTTGGTTGTAATTTTCAGTCGAAGGGCAACAAGAGAAACAAGTCTTCCCTGCTTTCCGAACATTAAGAAGAGGAGAAAAGAATTGAAAGATGCCTGTGGACAAATAAAACTTAAATTCCCACGTCTTTGTCACCTTTGAGGCTTTTAGTTGAAGACAGCTACTGAAAGAATTTACAAACGGCAGAGACAAGAAACGCTAGATGCCATCCTTGCAGGATGTAAACATGCCGATTCTTGTCATGATGCTATAGCCACACATAGTTTCTCAGCGGAGATTTCACTCAGTCAGTGGTGGGCAGTAACGAAGTAGTTCTACTTCGTAATTGTACTTAATTTTTCCAGAATCTGTACTTTACTGTAGTAGGTTTATTTTAGTAACTTTTACTTCACTACATTCCAAAAGCGTAAAATTGTACTTTTTACTTCACTACATTTCATAAAACATATTGTTACTCCTTATAATATATCACCTGCTCCGAGACACTGATTCATTAACAAACTAATTACTTTCAATGAATCTGTTAAATCAGTTCGCAAATTGCACCAAACGATTCATTCACAAACGATTGCAGCTGTTCTCGAGTGGAGAATTTAATGATTCAAATGATCCATTTAGAGCAACTAAATGTTCTTATCAGTGAACTGAATTCACAAATAAGAACCGGGAGATCTTTTGAGCGCTAATGCTAAATTTTAGGATTAATTGTTGTAACTGAAAATTTAGGTCAGTTGTTTGTGAACTAAATTTGCTGTAAAGGGTGATCTGTTTAACTGAAATGCTTAAATGCAGACACATCAACATCAGTGTTTCTATGTTTTAGGTCAAAAAAAAAGAAAGAATGTGATGTTCAGAAGATGGTATTATCAAAGTGGGAAGTGATGCCCTCTGGGGCATTTGGCCAGGGGTGTTTTTACACCACAGACAAGGTTTGAGAAGAAAAAAATAATTATAAAAATATAATTATATTTTCCTTAAAATGTTCAACAAGCTTTAAAACACTGGTGAAAATGAGATGGTCAAGTCTGTTTACTCTCAGGTACACTGCAGTGTAAGCTTCAGTGAACATGACTACATCACTCTCGCCAATGTAGTCCATATCAACAATAAAAATATACTCCATATAGTGGTTATTTTGGGAAAATCACAGGTATTTTTGAGCACTAGAATTATAAAAAAATATGTGCTAATATAAAATGTAATTAAGTAGCCTATAAAATAGCAAAATAAAATGTATTGGTACTTTTTTACTTAAGTACATTAAAAATCTAGTACTTTGTACTTTCACAAAAGTAAAATGAAAAAGGAGTACTTTTACTGGAGTAATATTGTATTATACGTATATGTACTTTTACTTGATTTGTGTACTTTGTCCACCACTGCACTCAGTATCCGGGAGCATTTAGACTCCTTGTGGGGAAAAATAGATGGTACAGAATTTGTTTTAAGGCTACGCTTATATTCATCACCACCTGTGTACACTCTATCAGTAGCTGTGGTCATCATATCAGAATTTTATTTTTCTAGTTGTGTTGCTGTAAAAATAGCAGTAGGTAGCAGCTGCTCACTGAGTAGCTCACAGAGTGGATTTTTAAAATAATGTAAATCTTTCATGGGTTTTCAACTACATATTTCAGTAAGAGACATCATTTATAATGTTAAGCCATGCAAATCTTTATACCCGGGGTTCCCTTTAAAAAAGGCTGGACAAATGGAAATTAATTTTTGTGGTAATCAACATTATGCCCCAAATGCTAAAGAGACCGAGCTTAATTCCTACTGAACACAGATTATTGCTTTAAGAGTCCTAGATAAATAATCCTAAAATGTAGATTTGAGGTTGACTGTGGTGGGCTACCCTGATGTGCGCTTTCGGTAACACCACAATTTATTATAATCAGTGGCAAATGCATGGATTTCATTGTTTGTGGACGCGTGGAGCCAAAAACATTCTGTCCATTCCCTATGAAGCTCAGCCCAGGTTCTTAAACTGTGCTCTCAGACTCTGTCTTCAAAAGCCTTGTTGTTCTTTGGGACACATGCAGCGCAGATTTGAGGAACACTGACACCCTTTGATGCCACGGCCAAGTGTTATTACTCTTGTACCTTGATAAAGCAGGATTGTTCAGCTCATGGCAAGATCTCGTTTGTGGGATGTTACTTAAACAGCCATACAAATGACATTTTTGAGTTCTCGTGTACACTTCCGAAGGGACGGACCCGTGGGACCAAGCTGGGATGGACGATGTCCAAGTGACCACATTTTAACCCTGGAGAAAGCGCACTGGCCTGTGCTGTGGGCAAGGACTGCCATTCTCTATTGTGTTTATCAGTGCAGGCTGTAAAAGTTTGGACTTTCCAAAAAAGAATAGCGTGCTCAGAGTTTGAACTATTTTTCCACGTCTTCTGGTTGTCCTTTCTTTCATCTGTGTCCTCCTGAACCAGCATAGGTTATTGTTGGCTGAGCATCTGCTTAAACTCCAAAAGCAGTCATTTTGTTGTTTGTTTTCTGAGGCTGTAATGAGGTTGGTGACATGAAAACGGCCCTCTCGCTCATGTGGTATAGACGACTCTGTCTCTAACAGGAACTGGAGTTTCTCCTTACCCTGATGAATGCTTATGGCTTGTGAGCTATAAGTCATCTTTCATTCTATAAAAAAGATCCTCTTAAACAGTTGGATTTTGAGAGTTGAGTATTGAATAAATAAAGACATGTTGTTCTTTTTAGGCTGATCTAGAACAATACAAGAAAGCCTTGGTTGATGCAAGCTGCGACTTATCCCCACTTAACTACATTAAGCAGTGGAAGTAAGTTCTGGCCATTGTCAACAAACACACCATAACACACAGTCACATTTGCCTGGTTACTACATTAAATTTGGTAGAAAGATGAGAACAGTTGCGCTGCAACTATTATAACCTCTTTTCCAGAGCTTTCACCAAAATGGCTGCAACGCCAGCCAATTACGGGAGCAGTGGAGTGAAACCAATGGGGTATGAAGCTACAGCAAATTTAATTTTCAAAATATAAATCTTTTTGTTGATGCCTTTTGAATGCAATGACCTGTTTTTTTGTTTTTTTTTTCAGACTTTTCTCAAGGGTGATGAACACTGGCTCCCAATTTGTGATGGAGGGGGTGAAAAATCTGGTCCTAAAACAGCATGTAAGTATTTACCTAGACTGTATCTAAGGACCAGAATATCACAAAGGCTCTTTTTTACTTAGTAAGCAACCACCCAGTACACTGTGAAAAAAGTATTCTTTTGTCTTAAACACCAGCACAGCTTTAAAACAATTCACTAAAACATACTGAGCTGAACACTGAAAACGATTTGCTAAAAACACCCCGAACACCCAGACATCATGGCGGCAACTTTTGAAATATAAGATTGGATGCACAAAAAATTTCTTAACAAAAAAAAATTATTTTGTGAAATGTGATGTATTAATGGCAACATTTTCCAGAACCTTCACAAACTATTTTCAGTTTTTGATTCTCTACTTGTGATATTTGATATTGCGTTACTTCTGGCTTTTATTTGATAAATTGCTTGTGATGTTCCTTATTTTGAAGTTTCTTTGGATTAAAAGCATTTACTCTTTTTGGAGAGTTTATTATGATTCACAATTGTTTCTCTTATAGAATTTGCCAGTTACTCGTATCTTGGACAACTTGATGGAAATGAAGTCAAACCCGGTGAGTTTCTCCCTTTTCTCACATCCTTTCATCTTCTCCCTCATTAGCACAAATATTAAACATGTTTTGCTGATATACATGTAGTTGAAAAGTTTGAGATCAGTAAGATTTGTAATGTTGTTGTTTTTTTTTAAGAATTCTCTTATGCTCATGAAGGCTGCATTTACTTGAACAGTAATCTTGACAGTAATATTGTTAAATATTATTACAGTTTTAAATAATGGTTTTCTAATTTAATATTTTTTAGAATATAATTTATTCTCGTGATGCAAAGCTGAATTTTCATTTGCCATTACTCCAGTCTTCAGTGTCATACAATCCTTCAGAAATCATTCTAATATGCTGATTTTTTTCTTTTATCATCAATGTTGGAAACAGTTGTGCTGCTGATTTATTTATTGTTTTTTTTGTGTTTTTTTTTCTGTGATTCTTTTTTTCAGGATTCTTTGATGAATAAAAAAATTAAAAGTTCTTAGAATATAATTGTATTTTGAATAAATGCTGTTCTACTGAGGTCTCTTGGGGGGAGAGGTGATAGGAAGTTGACAGCTCAGAGGCAGCTCTACTCAATTTGTGTGGAGAATTTTTTTTTTATTATTAAAAAATTTTAAGAGTCTTTGCTATACATTTTTTTTATCTATTTAACACATCCATGGTAAATAAAAGTATTAATTTATTTAAAAAAAAATAATAATAATAATTACTGACTGCAAAATTTTATCATTACAAAAGATTTATATTTTACAGGGTTCCCATGGGAAATAAATGAAAAAAACATAATAAAAAAAATTGTTGACACATGAAAACTGTAACGTTCTTACAAGGTAACACTATGTAACTTTGCTCTCACTTAAAATGTGTCCCCACATTAAGTCTTTGAATTTGAGGATATTGGACCTGGAAAGTCCTTGAATTTGAAGTTAGCCATGGTTGTGGGAACCCTGATTTTGAATAAATGCTGTTTTTTCTAACTGTTTATTTATTAAAGAATCCCAAAAAATTATCACAGGTTGCAAAAAGATATTAAGCAGCACAACTGATTCAAAATTGATAATAAATCAGCATATTAGAATGATTTCGGAAGGATCATGTGACACTGAGGACTGGGGTAATGAGGCTGAAAATTAAGCTTTGCGTCACAGGAATAAATGACGTTTTAAAGTATGTTCACATAGAAAACAATTATTTAACATTGAAATAATATTTCACAATATTACTATTTTTTTTTCTGGATTTTTGATCAAATAAATGCAGCCTTGATAGGCAAAAGAAAACATTCTTTAAAACATTAAAATTCGTACTGATCCCAGAGTTTTGAAAAGCAGTGTATTAGTAAGAAACATTTTGGTTGTAGCTAAAAGCCTAAATTTAAAAATGTTTCCAAAAATGTGCACATGGTATTGTGTATCGCCAAGGCTGACTGCTTTACCTCCCACTGCGAGTTAATGCGTATGACACTGCAGGGCTATGGGACACTGAATTCGTCCTGAATGGGGCACTGAAGAGGCACTTTTGAGTGTGCTGAGACCTCAATCCAGGCAATCTGAGCTGCACAGTTAATGCGACTGTCTCAGCCAGGGGAACACCTGTGGAGAGAGAGGGAGAGGGTTTCTAGTGAGTGAACCCGAAACACAATGTATTAAGTTTCTAGGGCTGAGGGATTTGGAAGCAGGCCATTGGGGCTTTTCACCTTTGTGAGGTGGAACAAAGGTGCAAACCCCTCATTTACGCAGCACTTGGGGACTTCTTTACAGCATTCGAAGCTATCGATAATGAGATTGTGTTCTGCTACGAACGTCTGTATATGAAGCATCAGGTATTTGAACACATTGTAATCATTGGATAGCCTTAAAGGAAAAATCTGCTTTGAAAATTTCTCCCGATGCTTTGAAATCAACTAACTGCCGGGGCGGTGCGGGGGGAATGATTGATGCTGATTTTTTTTATAAATGTGGAATTACCACAGAGGAGATGATGTGGCAACCCTCGTAATATGACTTCTAGGACTCTGTATTTAGACATCTTGAATTCTCCCTAGACACACTTCCAAGAATTATCCCAATGCGTTTTAAATATAAAGCGCTGTAATGGAGACAGCTTGCTGACATATTAGCTCTCGCAATCATTCGTTTGTGTAACAGTGGTCTTTTAGATTCCCCTTTGCGTTCCTTGACATAAAGAACGTATTTCCTTCTGAAACACCCTCAGGGTCCCTCTGATCTTCTCCCTCTCAAAAGCTGGGGTGGACAGATTGCCGTATCCCGTTACCGACTGGAAATGCTTCCCCTTTGCTACCCATAAACTTGAATTGAACATAACCGTATTATCATTTTCTCAGCTACTGGAATTTCAGTGCCCTGCACAATACGGCTGTTGTTAAGGAAGCTGGACGGCTGAGCGCTACAGAATTTCCTGCCTCCGCCGCTCGTCAGATAGTCCTCACAGATGGGCCCGTGCAACAAGGTTGCAATAGTGTGTTCGGCACTTACTATTAATATTGAGCTTCGCTACTCACGATGGTAAACCGATAGCAGAAAAATCTGGAGCATTTCACCATTTGGAAGTGCAGCGAGGCTCTTCTTTCAGTGAGCTGACGGCAAAGTATTTCTTCTCAGAATGAAGTATGCGCCAGAGCGCCAGGCCCGCCAGGACAGGCTGACTGAGGTCTCGTGGGGGAAGAGACAGGCTTGGCCCGTCCGATACGGAGGATGAGGAAGTAGGAGGCCATTGGCCTCTGCCTCAGAGACAGCTCTCCTCAATTTGTGTCGAGACTCTTCAAAGCAGAGATGATAATCTTGCTTTTTGAGTCAAACTGGAAGACATTTTACTGTTTGAGGCTTCGTGAACCTTTTCAGACGAATGGTTGCTGGGAAGCATTAGATCTTGATAAGCATTTAATGTAGATAGATGAGGTGGTTTTTAGAAGATGGTGATGTGGGGAGGGTGCGCTGAGTGTTATTTCATCCTTAATTTACTTACGCGCTCTCTAATCCCTAATGTTATGTGTTGTGATTTTTGCAGGAGACGGATGACTACAGATACTTTGATCCCAAGATGCTTCGCGGAAGCGAGAGGTAGGACACCGAAGACAAAGACTAGGCTCCTTATATTTTCAAATGATACATCTCCTTGTTTGACTTGGTCCCACTGAATTCAAATATTATGTTAAAGGCATTTGATCCATGGAGGAATTTGAAATCGCTTGTGTCTTTATTACATACACATAAGGCAGTATTGAAGTTAGGTAAATAACGGATCTGCACATCCGTGCCAAAGCTGTAACTTTCCACTGAAAATATTTAGAATATAAGAAGATCTATTGAAGAACTATTGGCTATTTTCACTCTCTGCCAGTGATGATATATTAATCCTTACTGTTTAACTCCCTCAGCTCCATTCCAAGGAACAAGAACCCCTTTCAAGAGGTGAGTATAAAAAGCAACGCTGATATCTGATGGTTGTGAATTTGCACTGTGTGGATGTTGATACGGTATCTTCACGGTTTGGCGCCCATGCACTGTAACCTGGCAAGGTTAATCTAAACCACAGATAGCCTTTTGTTCCTAGTGGAGATTAGGCCCTTGTTGCTGACAAAGTGAGCTGGAAGCCCAGGGTGTCTGAGTTTACGTCTGTAGGACGGCCATTGTGAAATATGACCGTTTGTTTTATTTAATACAGAGACTATTGAGCTTGAACAGCTGATGACAGATTCTCATTTCACAGGCCATCGTCTTTGTCGTTGGTGGGGGCAATTACATAGAGTATCAAAATCTTGTTGACTACACAAAGGTATGGCTGCACACATTTTGATGCTACAAGAACAAGGTTTGCTTATGAAGATGAGTATAATGATTTCCTTCTCTACAGGCCAGGCAAGGGAAGCGGATTCTTTATGGCTGTAGTGAGCTTTTCAATGCCGGCCAGTTCATAAAACAGGTTTGATCACTTTCCTTACTGCATATAGAGTGGAAGTCAAAAGTTTGCATACTCTTTGAAGAATCTGCAAAATGTTGATTCGTTTATCAAAATAAGAGGGATCATACAAAACGCATGCCATTTTTTTTATGTAGTACTGACCTGAATAAGATATTTCACATAAAAGACATTTACATATAGTCCAAAAGAGAAAATAATCATTGAATATATAAAAATGACCTTGTTCAAAAGTTTACATACACTTGATTCTTAATACTGTGGTGTTACTTGAATGATCCGATCCATAGCAGTGTTTTTTCATTTGGTGATACTTGTTCTTTAGTCCCTTATTTGTCCTGAACAGTTAAACCGCCTTCTGTTCTTCAGAAATATCCTTTAGGTCCCACAAATTCTTTGGTTTTTCAGCAGTTGTGTGAATTTGAACCCTTTTCAACAGTGACTGTATGATTTTGAGATCCATCTGTTCACACTGAGGACAAATGAGGGACTCATATGCAACTATTACAGAAGGTTCAAACACTCACCGATGCTTCAGAAGGAAAAACAATGCATTAAGAGCTGAGGGTGAAAACTTTTAGCCTAAATATCTTTTCTTATTTTGCCTAAATATCTTTTGTAGCCTCTGAAGGGCAGTACTAAATGGAAAAAAATATGATACATGTTCCCCAGTAGACAAAATAAGTTAAATTTACCCTGAACTTCAAATTCTAAAAGTTTTCACCCCCAGCTCTTAATGCATCATTTTTCCTTCTGAAGCATCAGTGTGCATTTGAACCTTCTATAATAGTTGAGTCTCTCAGTGTGAAAAGATGGATCTCAAAATCATACAGTCATTGTCGAAAAGAGTTTAAATACAGAAAAATGTTAAAAACCAAAGAATTTGTGGAACCTGAAGGATATTTCTGAAGAACAGCAGGTAGTTTAACTGTTCAAGGCAAACAAGGGACTCATGAACAACTATCAGCAAATTAAAAAAATTCAAGTAACAACATGGTATTGAGAATCAAGTGTTTGTATGATTCCTCTCATTCTGGTAAAACAATTAACATTTTACACATTCTAAAAGATTTCAACTGTACCTACAGGAAGTACATATAAAAAAAAAGGACTTTCAAGAAGTCAGTCTTTCGATTTGCATCACACTTCAGATAAAAGTGCAAGTTTATCCACAGGTGTTCATATACAAAGACAGAATTCAGTAAAATGCCTGCTGCCTCACAATCCATTGCTCTAAAAACCAACCGATTATAATTGAGTTGAAGAAAAAAACACTGCTTTGAGTGTCTTGGAATGCTTTTTGCTGCTTGAAGCAAATCTGTGTTGTACTTTGTCTCAACAAAGTTGACATCAAGTCATAACGTGCCTTTCCCTCTGTAAATATTTTTTGAACATTTTACCTAGTTTTATTTCCACATTTCTTAATATACTTTTACCCCTTTGCTCTGAGTGAAAAAGAGGGGAGTGTGTCTTGCTTCTCCAAATTTTTCTTGTGATCTTGAACTTATATGACACTATGTGCTCCTAAACAATTATTCTGTAGTAACCCTACTACTTTTGTTTAAATGTTGTGATTATGCAGTATCAGAGCAGTTAAGACTAAACCCATTCTTTTCTCCACAGCTCTCCCAGCTTGGGCAGAAATAGGAGGAGCGTTAAGTCCAATGATCAACGCTTCTCAAAACTGGAATCAGTTCCCTTCAGTTGTACTCCATTAAAACCCCTCTAACTCGAGAATCACTCATATTCCATTGTACTTTATACTGTTTTCCTATACTATTTAATTCAATACTAATGGTTCCCGACAATAAAGTCTTAAGCACCAATCGCATTTTGTTTTCTTTCTTTGAGTCTGCATTGAGTGGGTCATCAGCATAGATTTAGACATCCTATGCCTCAGCACGGGCTTATTGATGTCAGGTGAGTTCAACAGCAGAGGTAAATGCCTTAAGTGGTTTGGTGACCAATGTGAACTGTCCCAAAAATCTCAGTCTCTAAAGTCTTTAACAAGATCAGGAGATTACACCTAGTCTCGTTCAACACTGGAGATCTGTTACAGTTTATGTTTGCTCAAGTGTGTATCGAGGGTATTCACTCTAGTCTGCTAGATCTTCCTGCAAAACAGTAAAAAGCACAGCAAACGTCACCCTGAGATGAGTCCAACCTAAAGGTTTTCACTGAAGATGGACATCCGCAGTGTTCTTCCCTCAAATGTCACAGTCTACCAAGTGTCGAATGGAGGAGAAACAGCTATTGGTGTCTACTTAGTGTTACTAGGTACGTTACTGTGATTTGTTTCTTCTTGCGCTTCGCTACATTGAGAGTCATGTGAGAAAAAAGAATCGATACATTTTATATTTGTTTTGATAGGATGGCTTTCTTGGATTGGAAATGGGGTTGTAATACTACTTTTAACCAAGCAAAGAAAGTCTCTCGAACCACAGGATTTCTTGACTCTCAATCTTGCCGTTTCTGATGCCAGCATTGCTATTTTTGGGTATTCTCGAGGAATCCTTGAAGTTTTTGATGTGCTCAGAGATGAAGGCTATCTTATAAGGACATTTTGGACTTGCAAGGTAAGGAGATGATACTTACCCTCATGGCACATAAAACCTGTATGACTTCTTTCACTTTTTTGTATGTACAATGGAAATTAAAAGGGTTCAGTTAGTTTTGAACCCCATTAGGTGTCATCGTATGAAGAAACATTCCATGAAACATCTTCTTTCATGGTCCACAGAGGAAAGAAAGTCATTCAGGTTTAGAATGAAATGAAGGGGAGTAAATGATAAAAGAGTTTTATTTGAAATCCTCCAGATGAATTCAGTTACAAAGTTCATATGATCCAATGCCAATAAGTATGATCCCCTTTAGTTCACTTCACTTGCGCTTAGAGAACATCGCGGAGTATTTGCTGTGAGAGGTCTATCACTGTGTTCCCTTTGCAGTCTGGCAGGTGGTGTTATGAGGCAGGAGGGGCTGAAGAGATAAATTATTTGTAGTTGTTCCAAGTACACGGGCATGTGTCCTTTTATCCCCTAATCTTGCTGGCTTGTTCCCCAGGGCCTGGTTAGTGGGTGATGAGACAAGTCAGAGCGATTACTGCCTCAGGTTTGAAGAGAATGCCAGTTCTGCTTGCAATGTATAAGATGTTGCAATGTGTCTTGGCCAGGTGGACGGATTCCTAATCCTGCTCTTCGGACTCATCAGCATCAACACACTGACAGCCATCAGTGTCATCCGCTACATCAAAGGTTGCCAGCCTCAGCATGGTATGCTCTGTCTTGGCCAACCCTGCTGGGTTATTATACCTTTGTATTGCTGGTACCCTTATTTAGTCCAGGTGCTCATGCATTGAAATCTGCTCTGCAAATACATTACAAAATCACAGTTTTCAATTTTGTGTGCTTCCAGCAGACTGTTGCCATTACTCTTGGAGCAGGGCTGTCCAAACTTGGTCCTAGAGGGCCACTGTCCTGCAGAGTTTAGCTCCAACCCTAAATAAGCACACCTGAACCAGGTAATCAGTGTCTTACTAGTCATACTAGAAACTTCCAGGAAAGTGTGAGGCAAGTTGGAGCTTACCTCTGTGGGACACTGGCCTCCAGGACCGAGTTTGGACACTCCTGGCTTAGAGAGTTTAGGGTAAGGTGCAATATAATTACCAAATTCTAGGACATGGGTGCTAGGGGGTCTGCCGAGAAATTGACTGGGATGGTCGGGCAGGGCACCTGTTGTATCCATTAGTTTTCTTCTTTTTCGTCCACTCGGGAAGTCTATGGCAGCCCATAAAATCACTTGCAGGAAAGTTACGAAATTTGGCACACAGATAGATGACAGTCTCAATATTTACCATAGCAAATTTGGAGTCTCTAACTCTCTAGCACCACCAATTAGCCAAATTTGCTCTCAAATTTCTAATAACTTTTGAGTCACAAGGTCTTTTTCTCTCTGATTCATTGGCTTATGCCGTCAAACGCATAGCAAAATTCTAATTTGTACGGGTCGAGACTTTTTGTGAAAAATCTACATTTTCAAACCTGTCCCCAAAATTAGCTCAGATCATCTTCAGACAATGCTGGGCAAAAGTTATCAAAAGCTTTTTGTTATACTAAACTTTTTTATAGTGCATTAACAGATTTGACGAAATTAGCTAAAAAACTGACATGAGGCTATCTTTGCATCGCTTTAGTGGATTCAGACCAAACTTGGTACATATACCAAGCATGATCTGAGGGCACATGAGTAGTTTCGGCACAGCCCCACCTACTGGTCATAAATATGAACAAAAACAGACATTTTTGTTTAGAATTTCAGTTATTTATATATAACATTTGTTTTTCTGCTTTCTAAAGACTGATATTATTAATAATTGACTATAATTTATTTAAAATAAGTCATCAGTAATCTAGAACCATATAGTAATCCATACTAAACTAAACAATTTACACTTGTAAACTTCAAAAATCATTAGGATATTAAGTAAAGATCATGTTTCCATGAAGATATTTTGTAAATTTCCTACTGTAAATATATCAAAACTTCATTTTTGTTTTAATTTAATTTGATCAATTTTAAAGGTGATTTTCTCAGTTTTTAGATTTTTTTTTGCACCCTCAGATTCCAGATTTTCAAATAGTGTATCTCAGTCAAATACTGTCCTAACAAAGCATACGTCAATAGAAAGCTTACTTATTCAGCTTTCAGACAATGTATAAATCTCAATTTCACAAAATTTACCATTATAAAAATATATAGATGCCTTTATATTTTAGGAAATGGGGACCTTCACAAGGGAATCAACTTATTTGGCTGTCCTTGGCATTAAAACATTTGAAACAGTATGATCTACAGTAGGACACAGTGACCTGACCCAAACTGATTTGGAAACGAGGAAAACCTGTTAGTTTTGTCTTTCGTTTTAACAATAAATGATTGAACAAGATTCTTCCAAGACCTGAAATCCAAAAGTTGTGTTTTTGATAAATCTAGAACTATGTTGTTTTTTGCTTTTTTTTTTTAGAAGCTCTTTAGTCTTGGCTGCACAAATATTAGATAAATCAGCATGATTATGCTATGACAACTGTGCTGATGTGAGCGTTTCTGCCATGTCCTTCAGCTCATCACGTCAACAAGCGTAATATCTGCTTGGTCATAGCAGCAGTCTGGCTGTGCTCTCTGTTCTGGGCTGGTGCTCCGCTGCTGGGCTGGGGCAGTTACAGAGGTAGGATTGAAACAAAACATTCACCTTTAGAAATTCATTCATCTTTAGAAATTGAAATAGAGATCACTAAATTTCATTTCTTCTGCAGCTCGTGGGTATGGGACGTGTGAAATCGACTGGACACAAGCGCTGTACTCCGTTCCAGTCAAACTCTACGTCATCAGCATTTTCTTCTTCAACTTCTTTGTGCCACTATTTGTTATAGTTTTTACATACGTCTCCATTATCCGAAGGGTCAACTCCAGCCACAAGTCCAGTCGGGGAGGAGATATCAGCGAGAGGCAGAGAAAAATTGAACGTAGCATCACACGGGTGCGACCACCACCACATAAATTCCCATTAATCATTAAACCGAAAGACGTACATATTGATGTATGTGTCATACTGTGTTTCTCGCTCCAGGTCTCCCTCATTCTGTGCGCGGCCTTCCTGTTGGCCTGGTCCCCGTATGCAGTCATTTCCATGTGGTCCGCCTGGGGTTACCAAATACCCCAACTCAACAGCATTCTGGCCAGCCTTTTCGCCAAGTCAGCAAGTTTCTACAATCCGTTTATCTACATTGGCATGAGCTCTAAGTTCCGGAAGGACCTGCAGGCTCTGTTCTACTGCCTCAGACCCACATCAGCAGACAGGCACACCCCTCCTGTGCCATTGGCCCGGCCTGGTGATGTGCAGCTCGACGTTGATGGCTTTAAGGCGAATGATGAGCCAGTGGACCATAATGCAAGTGAAAATATCCAGGAGGGAAATGCAGAGAGCCCTCCTGAATCAGAACACCAGGACAGGCCCATACCAGAATCAGGCAAAAGTGTCAGTCCTCATGGATTACTGAGAAAACCAAGTGACTCCGGAAGACTTTAGCTGTCTTTTGTGGTAGTTTATGTCCTCTGAATGTTTCTGTAAGATGATGAGAATAATATTAGGACATTAACACTCTATTATCTATTATAATTTTTACAACAAATAGAACACTCCAGGGTACTAATGGTCATTGAACGTGATGTCATTGTGTGAATCCAATAAAGTTGGGGTTAAAGGTTTTATGTTGCTTAATCTCTGTCTCTCAGGCTTGTAAACTGTTGACACATTTAATGGCATGTCTGTATTACCTTCTCCCAAGTTTAGGGTTGTTGGAGATCCTTTTCCTGTCCCGGTGTATCAAACACAATCTCAAATTAAGATAAATGATATTAAGAAATTGACAAATTATTTCTAAAAGAGGAAAGGCCAACTTAAATTAATGCACTAGCTAAGGGGGAAAGAATCTAACTTTTAAAGAATAAGAAAGTAAACAATTCCCTTGCTAATCAAATGCTGGACAAAAATAAAATAAAAACAAGTAACCAGGCAGGACCCAGTGTTATACTGCCTTTCTGAGTCTTGAACGTGTCAGTTATGCTGCTATGCAGGGTCAGAAAGCTCTTGGATTTCATCAAAAAAAAAAAAATCTTCATTCATGTTCTGAAGATGATCAAAGGTCTTACTAGTTTGGACATGAGGGTGAGTAATTAATGACTAATGAATTCTCATTTTGGGGTGAACTGTACCTTTAAGCTTACTATAATCAGCAAAGAAACTGCAGGAATTGTTGTGAGACCCTCTAGGATGGGCTGAAAAAAGCAGAGCAGGACGATTCACGAATTGATCCTGGTGACTGTCGAGTAAGAATCTCCAGTCTGTCCTCAGCCGAGTCCCTGTTTGACCAGACTGTAATGTCAGGACTGAGTACAAATTACTCAAGCGCAGAACGAACAGAACAGTCAGGTAATGGTGCTTTATTTACATTATCCAGGCGCATAATTCAAAAGCAGCAGGCATGCTCGTAGTCAGAGGAACAGCGAAGCTTTGAGTGCAAACAGAGCAGCGGGAACAGTCAAACAATCCAGAGTCATAATTCCAAGAACAGACACGGTCAGTAACTGCTTTCAGAACAAACAGATTAACAGCAAACAAATCTGACCTCGCAGGTTACAAAAGAACTATAACCTGGCATAGAATAGAAAAATAGTACATGGATAAACAGTTCATATATGTATAAATAATATATAATGTATAAATAACATGATTTTTTTTTTCTAAACAGAAAATATGCAGACACAAGTGTTTAGCGTCCAGTCTATGTGGGAAACCGTGTACAAGAGGGTTGGAGCAAGTGGTAATTTGGACATAAGCAGGGACTAACACCTCAGTGACCTTATCTTACGTTTGTGGGAAATGTCCTCCTATTGCTCCGTTCAAATGCACTCTATTCAAGCATGTCACTTCTTCAAATGACATCTAAGAGAATTAGTCCCACACGGTGGTCACAAAATAAGAGGATCTTGGCGTGCATGGTGTTGTGGTGAATGTTCTCTCACATTAGCGGTGTCAGGGGTTAAAGTAAGTCTATTACGCAAGGAGATTTTTTGGCGCAGACCCCATATGCTTATTTTGGTGCAAGACTACTTAGCAGTTTGAAAAATAATGAATTCTGGAAAGTGTGTGATGAATAATTTTATGATTTATGGGAGGAAAGTCCTTAGAGATAGTCGTGCATCTGCTAAGAGATGAGACGTCCAATGTATGCTACCTAGTTTGGTAGTGGATTTTAAAAAAGGTCTTTTATGCTAACCAATGCTGCATTTATTATATTATAAAATACAGTAAAACTAATATTGTAAATGTAATTTTTTTGCATAATTTCTCCAGTCTTCAGTGTCAGATGACCCTTCAGAAATCATTCTAATATGCTGATTTGGTGTTCAAAAACAGTTATTATTATTATCAATGATGAAACCAGTCATGCTGTTTTAATGAAGTAAGAAATAATTGACGACGGGCCATTGAATTATTAGAAAATAATGCACAGAAAGTGTGCATTATTTACTATTATACTACGGGGCCATTGAATGCTTGAATCTGATTGGCTGACGAACATTCTGAAGGTGTGTATTATTTTCAGGGAAACACACGGCGAACGTAGTTCCAGGCAGCTCCTGTCCGCATTACGTCTATATCACTTCGCCACACTATTTCAATTATTTCAAAGGTCCTTACAGCCTAAAACAGCAAAATAAACAAAACAACGACAATGGCCAAACAAATACAGTAAACAGGATAAAAACAACTGATTATTTCCATATTTGCATTTTTGCTGCAAAATTACTTTTATGTACAAAAAGCACATACTCTTTTTCTCCCACACTCTCTCTTACAGACGCACACACATTACAGTCAGCACCACAGACTGGTCAGCACACACGTTAACATACACGCTAATGTTGTTAGCACTGCTCTGATGATTAACAACTTAAAAACTACATGACATTTTTCACAAGCGAGGTAACAACGACGCTGTTCCTAAAGAAAATGAAATAGGAATTCAATGACCCGTTGTCAGTTATTCCTTACATAATGCATCAGACCGAATTGAATTATTCCACTTATACTATGGTTACCACAACTCAAATATTGCTCAGTTGGTGTATTAAAAAACATTCATCATGTTTTTGTCCTCAAAACACTCTTGTGATAAAGATTGGCATCTCATCCAACACCTCTGTTGCTAATTCCAAAACATAATTTTAGAGAGTGTGGGGAGAGAGTGTGCGACCTTGAATGCGTGAGTCTGTGCATCTCTCAACAGTGTTCGGCAGCAGCATCTCTACTTACAGCAAATCTGTTAAGTTCATCTCCTTCAATAACAGCGTAATATTACCTCGCTTATGAGAAATGACATACAGCTTTTGTTACTAGCTGAAGTTATTGCCCTGATAACACGTTTCTGAAAATAATTGCACACCTTAGAATGTCAGCCAATCAGATTTAAGCATTCAAAACCACAAAGCGGAGTGACCGTTACACCTCGGGTGTGCATTATTTTCTAATAATTCAATTATTTCGCTTATTATATGGTTACCACACATCAAGACATCAATCAGATGATATATTTCAAGGCATTTGTTCCGGAGTTTGTCTTTAAAACACTGTTGTGAGTAGGATTCATTTCTTACGCATTTCATCCAACAACTCCGTTGCAAATTTCAAAACATCATTTTAAACATAGTAAAGGAGGCTTGTTATTAGAGTTATTAGAGCGAGAGAAAGAATAAGCGTGTGAATTAGCCTACCTCTCTAAGGTCTGTGTGCCTCTCAGAAGTGTTCAGCAGCAGCATCTCTACTAATAGTGAAACTTTAAGTTCATTTTCTTCAAGAGCAGCAGCATTGTTACCTCGTTTGTGAGAAATGTAATGTATTATCAAAATAGTGCTAACAACATTAGCTGAAATAACTGGAAATCATGTGGCGAAGTGATACAGACATTATTGAAAATAACTGCACGTTTGTAGCTCGTCAGATTCAAGCATTCATATAGAGCGTTTAAAAGATCTGCATTTATTTGAAATAGATTTTTTGTAACAATGTCTTCACTGTTATTTTTTTTTTTATTAATTTAATGCATCCTGAAAAGTTTTCATTTATTTTAACAACAACTTTTGAACAGTAGTGTAAACATATTGCTAAATCTACTACTGCCACTCACTGTCAAGCTATCTGCAATGTACAACACGTTTACTTAAACCAGAAGTCCATTAGCTCTAACAGAGGATGACAAGTACATAACAGAGTATTAGGAGGTCTCAATAAATGACCCTACAAAGCTGAATGAGACTGCAGGAGTGCACAAAAACAGACTCACCCAAATTAAATGTCTGAAAACTACCTTAACAAAACTCAAGCTGGTTATTTCTAACTTTTTTTTTTAACTCCTGCAGATCTTTATCCCCCACTTTTGGAAAAGTATTACTTTTGCTGTGGTGTATTTGTAATGTGAAGCATAGCATAAAGAGAGTATTTCTCAAAAACCTAGAAACCTAATATATACGCTCTCTTATATTAATCGTGAAATATTGTATTTTCTGGTTAATGTTTCCAACATAGAGAATGAAGTCATTTTTTATTATTATTATTTTTTATTTTGAGAAAATAAATTTCACTTTTCAGCAGACAAATCTGGGCTCAAGTCTGTGCAGCATTAGCCAAGGCTAATATTTGTGTAGGTGAAGACAGTCGCCTAAATGAGACATCCATCGCAGTATTAGACGGTTACTACTATTTATAAGGAGTGAAGCGGTAGGCTTTGCATTCTTGGACGAAAGCTGTGGATCTCCCATGAAGTCTCACATGGTGTGAAACGTGACAGGGCAATGCTGGCCTGGGAAGAATCGTGTGTGTCATTTCGCCTTAATTCAGTCTTTTTCATCTGACTGCACTAAGCCAGAGAAGTCAAGCCAACTTTTCCATATGACCATCAGCTGCCCCAATGGGAACAAATTTTGTGTAATACCAAATCACAGGAAATCATCACCTGCTTAACCTATTATAACAAACCCCATTCTATTACATAAGGGAACACAGTGTTTCCCCCTTGAGCTGGGCTAATTTTCCAAGAAAACTCTAACTTTTGTAGCACTTTTATTCAGATGTCTTTATTAAATATAATGGTTAGCAGTTCATATACACTCAAAAAGTCTGAGTTTTTGTTTAAAAGTGTTTGGGTTTCGTAAAAAAATTGTAAAAAGTTTTTTTTTAATTTTTTTTTTATAATGCTTACTAAATAAGCCCACAAACCAGTCTTAAGTAGCACAGATATATTTGTAGCAATAGTCAAAATTATATTGTATGGGTCAAAATTATAGATTTTAAGTAAAGATAATTTCCATATTGTAAATTTCCTATCATAAATATATAAAAACAAATATGCCAACACACCAGCTTTTTTTTTTTATAGAATTTTTTTGGTAACAATGTAAAAGTCTTTACTATTATTTTTTGATCAATTTAATGCATGCTTAAAAAAGTTTTAATTTCTTTTCAACAACAAGTTAATTGAAGCTATTCACTTGCTGAGAACAGCATTTTGAACTATTAAAACTCAATTTAATGTTTTTTTTTTTTTTTTTTTTTTAATTATGTCATCGTGGTATCTTGGACTCGCTCTCTCGTTTCTTACAAATGCAGCTGCCGCAACGTACAGGGTACAGCCGGGGACACGATTTTCGGCCGTCCCAGATAAAAGATTGCCATCGTGAAACAATCATGACGATTTCAGTGATTGTGGCTTCTAAACGGTGGTCTTGTGTCGTACAGTGAGAGAAGTTCAAAGACGGCCGTTCTCATGGTCTTGCGACCAAAGATAGCCTACAATCATTTTCTGGCAGTGTCAGAAATTCAGCTGATTGTCTCGCAATGTGTTCGCTGCTACGACTTATGTCTACTGACCAGCCAATGAAAATGCAGCATGATGAACGCAGCATGTGACCTTAACAGCGAAGGTTAACGGAAGTTATTTACCTCAAGCTCCCTGTGCAAAAGTGGCATCCCAAGTTTCAGTTGGCCTCTAACCTCTTACCCTAGTCTAGCCATGGACCGGGTCCATATTTCCCTATTCCACCACCACCTCTTCTTTTTTTCAACACACATGAAAACCACAACCGCTAAATCATGATTCATCTTGCTGTATGACGTTGCGCTAACGTAGTTGGCAGCCGACTCAATAGGTGTCATCATCGCACAGTCTACATACATGTCATACCCAAGATTATTAGAACCACGTTGCACAGTGTGATGTGCAATGATCTTATAAGATGGCTGAAATCGCACAGTGTGTAGCAGTCTTAATGCATGCAAACGCAACCCGTTGATTATCCCTTACTTATTACACGGCTGCATGGAATGCTCAATTTTAATTGGTC
Organism: Cirrhinus molitorella; assembly: GCA_033026305.1. Lineage (NCBI taxonomy): Eukaryota > Metazoa > Chordata > Actinopteri > Cypriniformes > Cyprinidae > Cirrhinus > Cirrhinus molitorella. Next base: position 17,601,899 of record CM065135.1, read on the forward strand.
AGTCATGGCTCATCCAGGTAACTGCAGTCATCGCTATTCGCTGGCTAAAGGTGCGTTCCCACAGCTGTGGCCTAATGTTAGAGAGTCGGACTTGTAACCGAAAGGTTGCGACTTCGAGTCCCAGGTCCGGCAGGGATTGTCGTGGGGGAGTGAATGATCAGCACTCTCTCCACCCTCAATAGCATTAATGAGGTGAGACCCTTGAGCAAGGCACCAAACCCCCAACTGCTTACCGATAATTACGGGATTCCAACTTCTGTCTTCTGAGAGCCACAACTTGTACCACCTGACCAACATAGGCTACATTAGGAGTTAATAGTGTTGCCATAGAAAATCATAACTCCATGTCTGACAGTCCAAGTCAGCTTTATTTATATAGCGCTTTTTACAATACAAATTGTGTCAAAGCAACTTTACAGTATCAAATGGGAAAGTAATATATCAATAATTCAAAAAGAAACTGTAAACAATTTTAGTTAGAGGAAATTATTCAATAGTTCCAAATTAATAAATTGTTTGTCCCCAATTTAGTTGTTGTCCCCAACGGAGCAAGCCATAGGCGACAGTGGCAAGGAACCAAAACTCCATCTGTGACACAGATGGAGAAAAAAAAAACCTTGGGAGAAACCAGGATCAGTCGGGGGGTCAGTTCTCCTCTGACCAATAAACAAGTAGTTTATACTCCCATACAGACCTGTAGAGGGGGTCTATATGTACTGACTCACCATCTGGATACAAACTGGATCAGGGCAGTGGCCAACTGTTCAGGATTCATACTGGATCTGACCTCGGGATAAGCAGGAGACAGACAATATTAGCATAGATTCCATTTTTCTTATGATGCAACGAGTGCATCAGGTGGTATGGGAAGTGTTCCCGGTTCTGGTTGACCTAATTAATGCAGCCTAACAATCCTTTAATGGATTTGAATATTAGAAATATTTAAATGTGTTATGTGTAAGCCAGGTTAAAGAGATTGGTCTTTAGTCTAGATTTAAACTGAGTGTGTCTGCCTCCCAGACAGAATTAGGTAGATTGTTCCATAGTTTCGGTGCTAAGAAAATGATCTGCCGCCCGCAGTTGATTTTGATATTTTAGGTATTATCAGATTGCCAGAGTTTTGAGAATGCAGCGGGCGTGAGGGACTATAATGTGATAAGAGCTCGCTCAAGTGCTGAGGAGCTAAACCATTGAGGGCTTTATAAGTAATTAGCAAGATTTTAAAATCAATACAATGTTTAATAGGAAGCCAGTGCAGTGTTGACAGAACCGGGCTAATATGCTCATACTTTTTGGTTCTAGTAAGAACTCTAGCTGTTGCATTTTGGACCAGCTGGACTTTGTTTATTAGGCGTGCAGAACAACCACCCAATAAAGCATTACAATAATCTATCCCGGAGGTCATGAACGCATGAATTAACATTTGTGCATTTGACTTTGAGAGCATAGGTCGTAATTTCGCTATGTTTTTAAGATGGAAAAATGCTGTTTTGCAAATGCTAGAAATGTTGTTTTCGAAGGAAAGATTGCTATCGAATAACACACCTAGGTTCCTGACTAATGATGATGAATTTACAGAGCAGCCATCAAGTATTAGACTGTGTTTTAAGTTATTACTTGCTGAGGTTTTAGGCCCAATAATTAACACCTCTGTTTTTTCAGAATTTAGCAGTAAGAAATTTCTTGTCATCCAGTATCAACTATGCATTCCATTCGTTTTTCAAATTTGTGTTTCGAAATATAGAGCTGAGTATCATCAGCGTAACAGTGACTAAAACTACAAGCTAACACCATGTTTTCTGATGGTATCTCCTAAGGGTAACTGTAAAGTGTAAAAAGTAATGGCCCTAGTACTGAGCCTTGAGGTACTCCATACTGCACTTGCAATCGATATGATACCTCTTCATTTATTGCCACAAAATGATGGCGGTCAGATTTAAACCATTCTAATGCACTACCACTAATGCCAGCATAATTTTCGAGTCTATTCAAAAGAATGTTGTGGTCAATAGTATCAAACGCAGCACTAAGATCCAGTAGTACTAATAAAGCGATACAACCGCTGTCGGATGATAAGAGCAGGTCATTTGTTACTGTAATGAGAGCAGTTTCAGTACTGTGAAAAGGTTGAAATCCTGACTGGAAATCCTCACAGATATTATTTTTCTCTAAAAAGAATTGTGAGGATACTACATTCTCTAGTATTTTTGATAGAAAAGGGAGATTTGAGATCCGTCTGTAATTAATCAATTGATTAGGGTCAAGTCCGAGGACGTGAACAGCTCTGAGTAACGTCACGTGTTGTCATCTTGAAATTACTGTAATTACGATTCTGATTCAGTTTAAATTACATCAACACAGAATAATGCTGCGTGTTTCAATGTGACCGATGTGTTATGCTGCATTCACGCCATATCGAGCCTACGTTCAGGTGGTAAAGCGGTCATGTGGTAAAAGTCGTAGCTCACAGAACACTCCTAGTTTACAAGTTGGAATTACGAGTTCTACGGGGACGTGACCGCTTTTTACAAGTTGGAATCTCGTAATTTAATTGGAAAGAAAGTTTGATGAGAAGCTGAGGTGCAGGATGATGTCATCAAAATCATTGATCCATATCGGCATAACTAAGTTTTGAATGCTTATATCTTCTAAATGCAAATTTTGTCGTTGTTTTGGAGCACACTAGCTTAAAGCTAACATTAAGGCTAACACATAAAAAAAGGTCAATGTTGATTTTATGGGGACTCTTGTTTCATACAAACGCAGCTGTCATTTTGCAACATTTGTAATGGATTGCCCAAAAAGTAACAAATGGGTATCATTTTAAAATAGTTTAATCTAAAATCAATGTCTATTATCATCATTATTCATGTGCCGTCTACTTTGAACTTGCCACATGCTAGCAACCGTTTTCTTCACGGAAGCTTAGCGTTCAAATATTTAAACTCAAATCAATATTTTGTGCCTAGTTATTTAGTTTTGTAACAAGTAGCTGTGTAATAAACGGGATAATGTACTTACTTACCGACCACCTGATTTTGCCTTCATTTACTTCTATCCAAAATCTAAAGTACCAGTCCACTCTTTTCTTGTTCCAGTTTGGCACAACATCAGTAAGCTTCTTAAACTGCTGAAGCTGACTCATTATTGGTTTACCCAAGCTACCCGAGCTTTACTTGATATGGAAGTTCACACTCTGGTTGACAGACTTGACGTTTCCACCACGACCTCCGCAAGAATTTCCTTGTGAAAGACTGCTTTAGTCAACGTAGACTTTGTATGCTGTGAAATATTCATTAATTGAGACACTGGGACAGTTCCCAGTTGTTACAATGAGCAGTTGTTCAAAGAGGCTCATAACAGATGGATTGAGTGTCATTCCTTGAGAGGTTTTTAATTTGTCGCACTGAATAAGCACCTTGTGGCACACCATGTACCCCTACAAACTTCCACAGCACTTAATCAGTAAATGCCAATGAGTTGTGAGATGCCACAGTAAACACAAACCTATCATATTACTGTTTACTGCCAGGATTAAACCTGGAAATGGTCCACGGTCAGTTGATGATTACATAAAAGTTACCAAGAGAAGACAGAGACCTCTTTGAAAGCAGGACAGTCTCATGCTAATGCTCCCAGTTGTCTGTTCACATGCTAAGCACTGTCTGGATACTGAAGATAAATACAATTCATGGGTGATTTACAGTTTTTGCAGCATAAACCTCATTTCAAGAGGTGTTTTGATGCAGAAGTCTACTCAAGTGACTACCTAAAGCATTATTCTGTGAAGTCAGATCTTCTCAAATGATATTCAGGACCATTCAGTCCATTTTGGATGAGATTGCGTGGTTAGACTATATTTGTAGCACTGAAACAAGGTTGTTTACACCTCATAGGGTAAAGTTTTTGACCCCCAATCAGGGCCTAAACAATAAATGAACACTGTCTTGCACACTTGTCATGACAAGTGTGCAAGACGGTGTTCATTTATTGTTTATTCTCCTCTCTATAGCCCTCTGTTTCTTTACTTGTCATCACTGATATACAGTGTTAAAGTGTTTAGTTATTATATAGGTACAAACTGTAGTACATTTTATATCTAAATGGTTGAAAAGCAGGAGAATTTAAAACAATGTCCTTTTCAGGTGGTTTGGATGTAAGGCCCGCCTCTCGTGATGTCAGCAGGGAATCATTGGGGTTTTCGGGGACATTATTTAAAGGACTAGCTCTTTCCGCAATATTCAGACACCTCTGGAATATCATCCATAACGGAATTACTTAATTTTTTTTTTCTATAAAGCTTTTAAGGCTGAGGAAACGTCATCCTACACAATATCTGTAAGTTGGATTTAATCTTCATAGGTTGATGATTTTTGGCTGTTTGGTGCTTTTTAATAGAGCTAATATATTTATATATCCAGATATGCATTTTTTTCTTTCTCCATTCTCTCTCTCTCTCTCTCCTTCGTGAGTGGATTAACTGAAGTATGCAGTTCCAAAGGAGCTGTTTGTGATGGATGTGTCTGGGGAGATTACATTTTTCCTGTATCATATCTGATTTCACTTCTCTGTGCAAAATAAATATTACAACACCCAGATAAAAGGCAAAAAAGAAGATAAATTGTATAGCCTTAGAAGATCTTTTTTTTATTTATAAAAATGATTGAAATTTTTTTAATTGTTACTTTTTATAATGTTTTTTTTCTCTACAGATATCCTCATTAACCATGTCGTTGTGGTTTGCTGTACTTCATGTATTAGGTAGGTAATTAGTTTGCTCAAGCTTGCTTGCTTGTGTGTTACTCTGAATTATAATGTTTTATTATTATTTTTTTTTCCCCACAGGTGTTCTGTCTTTGACCCATTGCACATTTGGATCAGATTTAAATGGTCAGTAAATTCCATTTTTTAATTTTCTTCAACTATTTTCATATTAAATATAAGGGATTGAGTTACATTACAGAAAATATTTAACATTTTTTCTTTTGAAAATATCTTTTTAAAATGTTAGAGCATTTATTAGCATTTGTATGTAACATATGACACTTAATTGTTCTATATTAGTTAATTCATATTAATGAAATCACTTTTTTTAGCTTTTTGGAGCTATATATTTTTTAAATATAATAATTTTATTTGCAAGATAAATGTGAACCTGGACCACAAAACCAGTCTTAAGTAGCACAGGTATATTTGTAGCAATAGCCAAAAATACATTGTATGGGTCAAACTTATCTATTTTTGTATGCCAAAATTCATTAGGAAATTAAGTAAAGATCATGTTCCATGAAGATATTTTGTAAAGTTCCTACTGTAAATATATCAAAACCTATTTTTTGGTTCGTAGTTTGCTAAGAACTTAATTTGCACTATTTTAGATTGTTTTTTTTTTTTGCAAAATTGTTTCTCGGCCAAATCCTGTCCTAACAAACCATTCATCAATTGAAAGCTTTTTTATTCAGCTTTCAGATGATGTGTAAATGTCAATTTTAAAAAATTACCCTTATGACAAAAAATAATAATTTTATGGGTGTCTTATGTTATACATGTCTTAGTTCCAACACCAATTAGTTGTGGAACCCGTGCGGTGGACCTACCAGACTCACGTCAGATAGTGCTCTGCCCGGCGAACTGCACACTCTGGAGTCTGTCAGTGTTTGGTTCGGGAGTCTATGCCTCTATTTCCAGCATATGCGGAGCAGCAATACACAGGTACAGTCACAGAAGTGATAAAAAAAATTACTGAGTTCCCATATGAAGAAAATCCAAAAGCATGGAAAGTTTTTGTCTTTCCTCCAGAGGAATCATAGGTCTATCTGGTGGACCTGTGGAGGTTCACGGGCTGCAAGGGAGGACAAACTATCTCAGCTCATATGCTCACGGCATCCAGTCTCAGTCCTTGTCGCAATGGAGCTCATCTTTCACTGTGGCCAGTGAGTGGAGACAATTACGTATTTCCGTCATTACAAATTCTAGTGTTGGTTTTAATTTTAGAATTTGTAGATTTGTTTACAGATGCAAAGTTTACTTTTTCTTTTTCCTCAGGGACAATTAGCTTGCCTTTGGAAGTGTCCAGCCAAACCAGCAGCTCTGCCACTGTTGCATCTGGAGCAGGTAAGAATATTTAGATGAGTACTGGAAATAATTGATGTGTTGTCTACCCTCAGTATCCCTGCTTCTCTCTTGCAGCTAAGAAACCAGTCAAAAAAACAGTGAAGAAGCCTCCTCCAGCAACAGCAAACAGGGGTCTGATCTGATTTTCTAATCATTTCACTTTGTTAGTCAAAGCAAATATGATGATAACAAGAAAGTGCTGTGTAATTGTTGTTTTAGATTGCCCAGTCGATATGGCTATGCTGCTGGATAGCAGCTACAACATTGGACAGCGGCGGTTCAACCTGCAGAAGACCTTTGTCAGTAAGCTTGTAGCCATGCTGAAGGTTGGAACGCCAGGTCCTCATGTAGGAGTGGTGCAAACCAGGTGATCTGTGCAAATTCAAGTTGTTTAGCAAATGTTTCCTTTATCAGCAAGTATAATTTCATGTTTTTCTTTCCAGTGAGACACCTCGAACGGAATTCTACTTGTCAAACTATACAACAGCCAAAGATCTGACTTTTGCCATCAAAGAGATTCCATACATTGGGGGCAATACCAATACAGGTTTATAACCTTACCTTCAATTTACATTTGAAATGAATGATAGAGAATCATGCTATTTAAATATATATATATATATATATAAATAAATAAATGTCATTTACAGTAATGCATTTACAATGTAATTAAATAGATTCCTGGAATACACTAAAATACACACCGATTTGAAAGTACAACTAGAAGATTTATAAAGAGTTCACCCTGAGATGAAAATTCGATCATAATTTACTCACGTTGTTCCAAACGGTATGGGTTTCCATCTTCTGTTGAACCAACATTTAAACATAGTTGTAACCAAACCTGACTTGCATAGCAAGGAAAAAATACTATGGAAGTCAATGGGGCCCAGAAAATATTTAGTATTCATCAGAAGAAAGAAATTCAACTTTAAATCTAAATCAACAATCTGAGTAAATAATGTCAGAATTTGATTCTGGGGTGAACTATACCTTTAAACATTTAGGGCCAGATTTACTAACAGCTTGCGTCAGCGCAAACCGCCCTTTGGCGTTAAAATAGGATTTAATATTGACTTTTATCAGGATTGACTAAAGATGCACAGTGAAGAATTAGCATGGACACAGTTATTTTTGAGCCTGACTTTATTGAATATGCATTTGTAGGAGTTTCCTTTTCAGACGCAGAATTTATGGGAGAAGAGTATTAAAATGATTCACGCAACACAGTTGGCTAACATTTATTGGTGTTTGCAGCATTATTTAACACCTAAAAAAAGCAGGTGGTAATTTGCGCTGATTTTGGTAGATTGCGCTGGCCATTATGGAAATGATCTGGCTGCGTTTGTGTTCTTTAATGTGCGCATTGTCAGTAAATCACACACAGAATTTTCCCTCCCATTGGTGCTTTTATGGAATTGCGCTCTGTTTATTAAATCTGTCCCTAAAAGTCACCTTTAAAGAAAACCCTGTGCTTGTTCTGATTCTGAATATGTTGATATTCAGACCAACAGCACAATGCGAGTGTGACAATGCTTTTATATAACAGTTCAATAAATAAATAAGCGACTTTACTATTGTGAAATTTTAAACAGTGTTAGCAGTGACTTGCCTTATTTTTGCGAAAGAAAGTAGTTCCAAATAAAGCCACATCATTTGCACATTTATGGGAAACACTGTTAGTGTTTTGAACTAATTGGTTGAGTGTGTGATTCAATAACTCTGTCATAAACTGTTTTCATTCCTGAATGAATGAGCGTTTTTTTTTCTCTCGGGTTAAGTGGCTGATTCAGTTACTTAGGGGAAGTCATATATTTTGTTTCTGAAGGAATCAAATGTTATAGAATTGGTTGAATAAATGAATCATTAGCTGGGTTTGCATCCAAAGTTGCATAAAGCATTTGCGAATAAGCTCTGTTTCCATCCAGTGAGTCTAAGAGAACAAAATCATCACTTCCTGATAAACTAGCACTAAATATCACCAAGAAAATTGGGAGAAGCCACTCAATATAATCATTTTCATGTATAATAAACTACTTGCGCCTTAGAATGAGCAGACGAAACCAAAATAAATGCGGTCATTGCTTTCGGGGGCGGAAGCTTGTTGTTTGGGAACGCAGTTATGTAAGACAGAGGAAGACAAATATAAATAGAATATAAATACAGCAGACTTCGCTTGGTCATTTAAAAATGACAATAACAACATTTCAGATGTTGTGCAACGAAATCAAAATCACGACTTTTTTTAATGCGCATGGATGAATTTATTTGCAAAATGCGTTTTCATCTTCTGTTATTCGCATTAATCCTTTTCGCACAAGTCAAAAGACACCTCAGGGGGGTGTAAAGATTTTTTTTGCCAAAAAAAAAACGTATCCATTACTCGTTTCTAATGCAATACTTCAAAATGTGCATAAAAACAGGGTGATGGAAACATAGCTAGTAGCTGCGTTTCCATTACCCTTCAAATTGTGCTAATTGAAATTGCGAATTAAAAATACGGCTAATGGCAATGCGTCAATTGCGTAAAAACTCCCATATATTGCAAAAAAGTTTTTACACTTGCATTATGTGGTTTTTCAGGCAATTTGAAAAAGGAATATTTCCCAAAACTGCAATGGAAACATTTTTTTTTTTTTCACATTTGATTAAATAATGCCAAAATCCCACCAAAATCCATTTCCATGACTTATCGCGCGAGGAAGTTTTAGTCGCATAACATTGGTTAATGGAAACGCAGTCATTTTTATCAACATTTTTAAAATATCGCCAACATTTTACGCAAATCTGTAATGGAAACGCGCCTACTGTAGCAATGTAAGCATGCAAAAATTTTACTTTCAAAAGTAAAACTTTCAAAAAATTTTTACTTTCAAAAATTTTACTTTGCCCATTGACTTCCATTGTAAATGCATAACTGTAAATGCATTTTTTCCACTTGTTTTCACAGTCAATATGCTTTTATTTGATAACTGACAGCATGTCACAGATATAGAACATCTTGTATTGTATTCTCTGACACATTATTAATCCAACTAGCCTAGCTTGATTAATTTATATTGAAAATGCTTTGGCTTCAATAAACAAAACTTGGCAGGCTTGAGTCATTGCCTTTTGTGCAGGTAAGGCCATACTGCATACTGTGAGGAACTTCTACAATCCGGATTTTGGTGTTCGGAGAGGTTACCCACGAATCATTGTGGTGTTTGTCGATGGGTGGCCTTCTGATAATGTGGAGGAGGCAGCGATTTTAGCCAGAGAGTCTGGTATTAATGTCTTCTTTGTGTCTGTCGCCAAACCTGCCCCTGAGGAGGTGAGCCTGGTGAATGATCAAGACTTCATGAGAAAGGTAAGATGTTGAATTCACTAGGGGGGGGGGGGGGGGGGGGACATGGTAACATCTGAGTTTGCTGAAATCCATTTATACCAACATGTATCTCACAGGCCGTGTGCAAGGACAATGAGTTCTTCACCTTCACCATGCCCAGCTGGTTCAGCACCAACAAGTTTTTGAAGCCACTAGCTCACAAACTGTGCTCCATCGATCAGATGCTCTGCAGCAAGACATGCTATAACTCTGTCAACATTGGCTTCCTGATTGATGGCTCCAGCAGCGTAGGTGATGGCAACTTTCGGCTCGTGCTGGACCTTCTCGTCTCCATCGCACGCCACTTTGACATCTCTGACATCGGCTCTCGCATCGGCGCCATTCAGTTCACCTATGACCAAAGGATGGAGTTCAACTTCAATGACCACACCACAAAAGATAATGCTCTGAGGGCCATGCAGAACATCCCGTACATGAGCGGAGGAACGGCCACTGGAGATGCCATCAACTTTGCTGTGCGGAGCCTCTTTAAACCCCGCACAGGCACTAACAAGAACTTCCTCATCATCATCACTGACGGACAGTCTTATGATGATGTGAGAGGGCCAGCTATGGCTGCCCAGAGGGAGGGTATGCTTTTTACACTGACATTTCATCTAGAACCTCAGGTTCTGAAGGTCAGGGGGTCTGTTGATAAGATCATGTTCTTACGTAAAGTTACAATTAAGTGTTACCAACAAAACCTGGCTTTATTTTTATAGTTAAGGTCCCTGAGGTGGTAAAGGTGTAGATGGGTCTGTATAGGTTAAAAACAAATACTCTAGAACATTTAAGAGCTCTTAATATATCAATAGTGCAAGTAAACGTGATGAAATCTTGACCATGTTCTTCTTGTTTATTCACAGGAATCACTGTGTTTGCAGTGGGTGTAGCTTGGGCTCCGATGGAAGATCTGAAGGCGATTGCGTCCGAGCCCAAGGAAAGCCATGTGTTTTTCACTCGTGAGTTCACCGGTCTGGCGCAGTTCCAGCAGCCCATCGTACGAGGCATCTGCAGGGACTTCACAGAGTTCAATTAGACGGTGCACCTGAATAGAAAGTAAGAAATGGAGGAAAGGAAGGAGAAAAAAAGTGCAGGCGTGAATAAGAAAAATCACCATTGTCTTTTATAGAAAAAGGGATTTGAATGGATTTGTTATAAAGGTTATTGGTACGTTTGATCCAAAGGATTTTACAGCTTAATTGAGAATGTATCACACAGTATTGTATGTCAGCCTCTCTATAATGTGGAGAATGTAATTATTTGTGATTTATAGTCTTTCTCTTTATTGTTCCTGGTGAAAAAACATTCATTCGCTGCTTCTGGCGCGTCTTTTTTCCTGTGGAGGGGTCACTGTAACAAAAGGCTCTTTTATATTAATTTCGGGACTTGAAGGTTCAATTCCAGGCATGATGAGGATTGTCAGTGAAACAGCGCCCTCATATGCATTCTGACGGCAGCACACAAATACACAGCTTTCATTCACACATAAATAGATCTGGGTTATATAATAAAATATATAGTTCCTCCCAGGGGTAGCAAACAATATACATGCACTGTAGTACGTCACATTTTCACGATCGATCACGTATGTCTGGGTGAAAACGGTTGAAAAGATAACGTTTTGATTATATATCGTAAATTTTTTTCCATTTCTTAAATTATACTTTCATGTATTTATCGAACCTATTTTCTGTGTACCTTTCCATATGCATGCTTTACTGTCTCACGTAATGAAAACAGAGGGGAGGAGGGGCATCAAACTGCTTGTACATTTGTTTATAATTTATTACTTTCTTCTCAATAAAGGACAAGGTGTTTGTACAACTTGACCAGCTGAACATCCTCATCTGAACATCATCAGAAACTTGAACATATTCAAATAACACGTGTATTAATTTACGTACTAGGCGGTTTGTTCAATCTTTATTAAAACCGTGAATCCTGGGAATCGTCATTCGTTATCAATGACCCATGATAAATACAACGCTGCATTAATTGTCGAGACAAGGGGCATGTTGCATATACAGATACACCATTTAATATTTATTATAGACATTTTATATACATTACTTTTCAACAGTTTGTTTTGCTATGTGGTACAATCTTTAAAATCTGTTGATTCGTAGTAAATCAAAAACCTTACAAAACTCATCAAAACTTTTCAAACTGATCAGAACTTTTGGAAGACTAGAAAAAATACTTTATTGTAGTATTAATCATGCATTACACAAACAAAAGGTCTTTTGTTACACCATAAACTGCATTGTTTCCTTTAAAAATCATTGAACAGATTGGGGCAGAACGACCAAACCAAATATTTTGAGTAAATTTGATTGACAACTCCAATTCCCAAAATTAAAATCCTATCATTTACTCGCCCTCACGTCATGGATGTCGGAACACAAAAAAGATGATATTTGGAAGAATGTTGGTAACCAACATTCCTTTGAGTTCCATTTCATTTCTCAAAATAGCTTTTATGTTCCAGTTACGACATGAGGGTGAGTAAATGACATTTTTCATTTTGGGGTGAACAATCCCTTTAACTTATTTCTCCACTGATCTCCAGCATCATGAGGTGAATTCAAACCTCGTTTTCAGCCAACCAAGAGACGGTATGTTTAAACAGAGCTGTTATATACGTTAATTTCCTATCAGATTGCCTGTTCGGTTTGGTTAGCGACAGCTCAATCTTTGAGTTACCATCAAGCTATGCTCTGAACAAAGGATAAGACTATCCACAAACTGAAAATAAATAGCGTTCGGATTTCTAACCTGTGATACTTAAAGTCATTTTACAGTAAGGTGTACAGAAACATCACATAGTGACAGGATGCTGCAGTTTATTTGTAAATTCCTAAAAGCTCTCAGGACACCACGCGCTGTGCTTCTACTAGCTTACTGTCTCTCCATTATGTGATAAAATGACGTTAAAGCAATGTAGTATGCGTGAGGAGAGCACTCATCCAGGGTTTCCAGAAACACAAGACCTTCATGAAGGAGAACCGCGTAAAATGGAGGGCTTGAGTGGGATTGTAGTCCCTTTAAAAAAATTGATTTTCAGCGGTTTTATGACAGTCTTTATTTATATAAAATTGATTATAAAAACTATACTTTTTTACACAAAAAAATGAAACAAACGCTAACGGTATGAAGGTTGACTGAATTTAACTGTATTCGTTTACACGCTACATTAGGGTGTGGGAGATTAGGGTCTGTGGCGGGGCAGGACTCAGTTCCTCTGGTGCCCGGATGATGGTCGGTGACAAGCTACTGATGGATGAACATGATAACCACTCCATGGTCACTGAAACATACCTACAGGACACATTATCAGCTCAGTTCAAAACCAGTCAAAAGGCTACAAACACTGGTTTCACTCCAGCTTTGACTTACAGTAAATTACAGTTAATTTTTTTTCTTTTTTTGAGGAAAACAAAAAAAAAGAAGATTAAAACTGATTGAGCACTCCACACTGGCTTCGCAAAAAAAACAAAAAACGGCACGTCCCCCTCTTGGCACCTGGTATCGGTTGTGTGTGTGGTGTGGGATTGACAGCGTAGGTGGAAGCCACTTCAATGTAGTGTGAGAAATGCTACTCTTGTTACACAAGGCAGTGAAGCAGTCCTTTCTTTCTCTCGTCTTTAGGTATGCATTAATTCAGACGTGCTTTTATACAAACACTTTGGCCAGGGCATCGGCTCCGGCGCTTCCTATGTATGCCTTAGATGGGTGGAAGGCAACGTCGTATATGGCCTCATCTGACTTTTTCCTGTGCGCGGTAACCTCCTGTACGCATGTCTTGCTGTCCACGTTCCACAAGCGGATGGAACTATCATGACCTGTGTTACAAGTTTATGAAATAAAATATGTTACGTTTATATTTAAGGGACAATTCAGCATAAAATGAAAAATCTGGCATTGATAAATGTATATATGCAATAAATGATAATGGTGGAGTAAAGTGAGTCTGGACTTACTTCCTGACATCAAGTAGATGCCATTTGGATCTATAGCCAGACTAGTAACAGCATCCAAGTGAGCCACCATTGCATGGATGGCTTTACCTAGAAAGAGAGATGGATGGAAGGTCATGAATAATCCCAAACAAATCTTTTTCTCTGGATATTTGTCACTTCTGGCAAAATATAATTGAACAAAAATGTTTCATGAACTAATAATGCACTGATATATTTTCTGAGATTTTAAATAAATAAACTAAATTAGAATATAACAAGCATCTAGTTACATAAGTGAATACACTATAAAAGTATTGAGACACCCCCTTCTAATGAACAGGTTTGACTACTTTAGTCATTTCCATAAATACTAATAAGGTTTAAGCATATAATTTATTAATTTATAACTATTCCAGGGAATTGTGTTCTCCTAATTTTATAGCAAAAGTTTGGACAGGACCCTTTTTTATTCTAACATGACAATGCCTCTGTGTATAAGGCAAGGTTCATAGAGAAATGTTTGATTCAGTCAGTGTGGAAGAACTTGACTGGTCTGCCATGTCCTAATCCCAGCTGAACACCTCTGGTGTGACTTTAAATGTAGACCTTGAGCCAAAAACTCAGATCAAACACCAATGACTTGTGCATATGGGTACAGTTATTTTAGACACTTCCACAACTGAAGCAACAGAGATTTTTCAATTCATTAAAAGTGTCATTTGGAAGGTTCTTTTTCTGTTCTAAAGAAGGGGGTGTTTAGTGATGAGTTTTTGGCTCAAGGTCTGCATTTAAAGTCACACCAGAGGTGTTCAGCTGGGATTAGGACCAGTCAAGTTCTTCCACACTGACTGAATCAAACATTTCTCTATGAACTTTGCCTTATACACGGAGGCATTGTCATGTTAAGATTAGTACTCATGGAAATGACTAAAGTAGTCAATCCTGTTCATCAGAAGGGGGAGTTAGTTAGTTATCACACTTTAGTTAGTTTTGCTTTAAATAAAGTCTTATGATATAAATTTTTGATACCATAGAATTTTTACAATTCTTGTCACCAGTGTCAATATCACAAAAAAATAATACTAGTCTACATAAAAAAAAAGCTCTCAAGCTATCAATGAGGTGATTTATGGTACATCACCACCCCTAACAAAATTCAGACACACAGTAGTCTTTTTTCTTCCATTCAGCAAGGATGCATTAAATTGATTTATAGTGTTCCGCAAGATTTATTTCTCAAATGAATGCTGTTCTTCTGAACTTTCTATTAATCAAAGAATTCTACATAAAGCTTCATGGTTTATAGAAAAATATTAAGCAGCAACTTTAAAGTGTGATAAGAAATGTTATTAGAGGACCAAAACAACGTGTTAGAATGATTTTTGAAAGATCATGCGACACTAAGACAAAAGTATCTTAACTTAGAAATGAGAAATTAGCTGTTTTTTAATAGTCATAATACTGCACAATATTATTGTTTTACTGCATCATTTTATTATTATTATTATTATTATTATTGTTGTTGTTGTTGTTGACCAAATAAATGCAGCTTTGGTGAACATAAGAGACTTCTTTGAAAAAACAATTATACCTACAGTACTGTGAACAGTAGTTTATGTATATATTGAAATTATACAATAAAAACTCACCTGATTTATTATCAAAGAATTTGATGTGTCTATCCTCGTGAGCAGTGACTGTGATTGGCAGAGTGGGGTGGGTGACTACTTTATTAATGTGATTTCCAAAAGGAATAGCTGCAACAAAGTAGAAGAAAGTAAACACAACAAATCCAATTCTCATGTAAATAACTGAACTACAGTGGTGGCCACTAGTAATTTTCACCAGCCAAAAAATGGTTTTACGTCAGTTGTTCCTATCTTTTGCTGTAGTGTGTCTGTAGGAAATATCAGTTTATATTTCCAAACATTCATTTTGCCATTAATTGCAATAATCCAATGATATTTTTGTTTGCACAAGGAGTCTGACAACAGCCAGTGCTCCACACAGAGATCTGATCTCACCAGTCTGTCTGGAATGACATAACATCTCCAAGAAGCTTTAGAAAAACCTACAGTACTGTTAAAAAGTTTTAGGCACTTGTGTAAAAATGCTGTAAAAAGAGGATGCTGTCAAAAAAAAAGTCACAAATACATTTTCTTTATCAATTAACTTATATTAACTAAAATTAAATCAACATTGGTGACCATCCTTTGCGTTTAAAGCAACTTTTGCCCTACTAGGTGCACTTGTCCATAGTTTTCAAGTAGCTTTGCAAGTAGGTTTCTTGAAGCACCGTTGCCACAATTCTTCTTTAGTCTCAGTTTGATTTAGTCTCAGTTTGATTAGTTTCATCATGTCATTCCAAACAGACTGAATGATGATGAGATCAGATCTCTGTGTGGAGCACTGGCCGTTGTCAGACTGACTTAAAAGTCAGACACATCATTTCTAGCTGGTCAAAATACTAGTGTTCTAATAATTTTGGCCACTACTGTATCACATTTTCACACATGCACTTTGTTTTTTTTTCTAGAACAAATGTAAAGGACATACCGCTCTCTCCCTGTGCGGAGAATACCACAGCAGGCTGTGATGTCTCTAGATCATAAACAACAACATCTCCCGTGTTGTAGGACGCCACCATATGAGCTGGATCACACCCATTAAAATCAATTGATGTGGGAACACCATGATCTGAAAAGCAGGAAATGAAGGAATTAGTCTGGTAACACATCATCGTTTACAGAGCGGTGCAAACAAGATACATTACGCTCACCTCTATCTGAGTTAAATGTGCTGAGACACTGTGACTTCTCCTGAGGGTTCCACAGCTTGATCGTCCCATCAGCAGAACAGGAGAGCAGCCGGTTTTTGATTCCACTGTAAGCCAATCCCCACACTGCATCACTGTGACCCAACAACGTCCCAGCCAACACGCTGGGATCTGAGTAAAACAAAGAACACACATAAAGAAGATTTTAGTGATCAAGCAGGTTTCCTGCCTTTAAATTCTTGCTTTGTTTTTAAGTATCAAAATGTGATGTGGCATAAATTCTATCGTCTCACCATATGTGTCGTAAGGGTCTACGTTAGAGCTGGGGATGTTCCACCACTGTATTGTTGAATCGATTCCACCACTAAAACACTGCTCGCCACTCGAGGTCACAGCCAATGAGAGCACAGGCCCACTGCAACAACACAAACAGTTAAGAGGATTTGTGAGGAAAAAAATATTACTGTCTGAAAGTCATTGCAAGATTACATTATTGTTGATTCAGGGGCCCTAAAAAAGTGCTTAGGGACACATACAACTTAATGAACTGAAAATGCCATTTCTTTCTGGTAGTTTATGCAAGCAATATTTTTGTGTAATGCAGTAATACTCTTAAATGTTTCTGAAGTGTTCAAATACTTTCTGGGGGCTACGTAGGTACAAAGTCATACAATCTTTTAGTCAACACTTTATACACTTGGGTTTGTTAAATTCTTGCCCTGATCAGCTATATGTGTGATGTGGAAACATCCTAGAGCAACAACAGTGAAACTGTAGACCACACACGCTCACAGGACAGGATTGAGATCTCAGAGTGTAAATATCATGTGGCCTCATTTAAGACACTCACTATCCAGTTCCAAACAACAGCAATGACTCAAGGGAAGCTTGCCAAAAGCTTTGTGACAGGTTTAAAGGTGCACTCAATCATTTTTGCAGAATAAAAAAAGTTTAACCCTAAAGAAATAAACATTTTTAAGCAAAATAAAGTATACAGACATGAGATATCTGAGTCTTCTAGAAAAAGTAATTTTATTCTTCAAAAGTTGTTTTTAACCTGTTCCTGCTCCACCAATTCGTGCATGTAGTGATTATGAGAGAAGTGAATGCGCTGATCTATGCAGAAACCAAACTATAAAGACGGCACTGAAAATAACAGGATGCTCTGCAGTGCCAATTGGTGGAAAAAAAACAGCTTTTGCATTGTCTTCCTTCAGATCCCAACATTAGGAAATAAGTGGATGAACTTTATTTTTAAGTTCCAGACCATGTCAGTAAATCACTCTGTACTTCATTTTACCACAGATTCATTTACAGTTACCCATAGCCAAGAGACTTATTTGACGTAGGATTTTCTAAAAGATTGAAACTAAAAGTCGATGCTATGCCGCCTATACTGAATCCGACAGTGATGTCGCAACAAAAGTGTAACTGTTTTAAGTTATTCATGTGGTTTAAACCGAAACCATCTATGAGGAATGAATGTATGCTGTTAGCCAATCATAGCGGTGGGTGTTTACTTCCGAGTCCACAATCTGCCACACCTTTACAGAGCATTCTGATGGTGGGGTTAAAAACAGGACAGAAAATACTATTACTTCTAAATTATGTTTTTTTGATGTAAAAATCTTGATAACATTATAAGTGGACCTCAGAGAGCAGTACAAAATAAAAAAACAAAAGGCAGTTCATGACTCCTTTAAAATAAGACAAAACAAGTATTTAAAAAAGGTAAAACAAATATCACCCAACCAACAATTTTTTTTTTTTTTGTGGGGCTTTGAAGAACCAGGATTCTCACAATCCTGAAAAAAAATCCTGATATATGTGGAATGCTCATTTTAAAAGTGGGCATTTTTGTAATGAATACACTTTTTGTTATGCCAAGCTCTAAAATAATTTGAGTAGAAATTGCTAAAATAAAAACATGGTAAAATAAGTAAAATTATTTTTACATTTTAATCCTTGTCTAGTAAATCAAAAAAACAGAAAAGTCCTGGGGCTAAATATTGTGGAAAATGATTGAGAACCATTGTTCTACAAAGAGCAGGTCGCCCCCTTATGGACAGCATTAGGTTGGCATCACATGACAACCCTCGTCATGCAATTGAACAGCTACATTATTAGCCAACTGCTTTCCAACAACAATTATTCAACAATTATTTATTCATTCAAAAATGAATAAACTTAAAGGGATAGTTTACCCAAAAATTATGATTAACTACTCACCCTTATGACGTTCCAAACCTGTAAGACCTTCATCTTCAGTACACAAATTAAGATACACTATATAGCCAAAAGTATTGGGACACCTCCTTCTAATGAACAGGTTTGACTTTACTTTAGTAATTTTCATGAGTACTAATCTTAATGTTTAAGCATATAATGATATTCTAGGTAATTATGTTCTTCAAATTATTATATAACAAAAGTTTGGACAGGACCCTTTTTTATTCTAACATGACAATGCCTCTGTGTATAAGGCAAGGTTCAAAGAGAAAAGTTTGATTCAGTCAGTGTGGAAGAACTTGACTGGTCTGCATAAAGCCAAAATTGATTTTAATCTTGACTGGTCTGCATAAGACAAGTTTTAATCTCTGCTGAACACCTCTGGTGTGACTTTAAATGCAAACCTTGAGCCAAAAACTCATCACCAAACACCAATGACAAGTATTGGCACACCCCCTTCTTTAGAACAGAAAAAGGCACTTCCAAAACTGGAAGCTGGAAGAATAATTAATGTATTTACAAATTGTATTTCCATCTCTGTTGCTTCAGTTTTGGAAGTGTCTAAAATGATGTACCCATATGCACAATTCATTGGTGTTAGTTTAGTTTTTGGCTCAAGGTCTGCATTTAAAGTCACACCAGAGGTGTTCAGCAGAGATTAGAACTTGTCTTATGCAGACCAGTCAAGTTCTTTGGCAATATAGTGTATTTGTGATAAAATTTTAATAAAATGTGATAAAATAAAATGCTTTCTGACCCTGCATAGACAGCAACACAACTGACACCGTTAAGGGCCTAGAAAGGTTTGTAAGATCATTGATGAAATAGTTCATGTGACAGCAGTGGTTCAACCATAATTTTATGAAGCCCTGAGAACATTTTGTGTGCGCAAAGAAAAAAAAAATCTTCTCTTTCATGCCAGCCTTTGAAGTGCATTCATGAGAGTACACAACGTATGCATGTGGTGCTAATGATGCAGGAGCCGGTGTTCTGATGTAGAACCCGGCTGCGCTGCCCGGGGATCGAGATTTTTCAGCAGAGGAACGCACACAGATGCGTCGTGGTACTCTCGTTAACGTTCATCAAAAACTGTCATGGATGAGAAGAAATGGTTAAAGTCACAATTTTTGTTTTCTTTCCATACCAAAAGCATTTTCATGGCTTCATTACATTAAGTTTAAACCACTAATGTCAACCACTGACCTCACGCTTAGACTACTGTAACTCACTATACTGCAGCAAGTCACAAATTGCTTGTCTTCAAAATGTTACAGCCAGATTCCTTCACAACTGCTGTAAAACACTCACATTACTCCTATTGTGAGGACCCTTCATTGACTGCCTATTAAGATTGATTTTAAAATTATCTTAAGTGTATACAAATCTTTACACAATCAAGCCACCATCTATTTATCTGAGAGGCTGCACCCATATATGCTGCGTCCCAATTCGCATACTACGCGTCCTAAATAGTATTCGAAAATAGAATTAGTATGTCCCAAATCATAGTATGTTTAAAAAAGTATTCCAAGGATTCCTGGGTTGGTCTACTTCTTCCGGTTGGAATTCGAAGTGCAGAACGATCCACACTCTAACGGCTAATATTGCGCGGTGGACGAGGATTCGATTACAACTCCAAACACGCATAAAATGTGTTAAAAAAACTACAAACATGGCGGATATGCGCGACCGAAAGACAGGTTCAGAAAGGGGTTTGAGTGATAAATAATCAGTCTAACATAATGAAAACATATTTATTTAATGTTATTCACACCATATGTCATCTACAGCAACATTATGAACTTTTATAATGATACGTTTGGTCATTATTTTAAATGCGTCATTATGCAAACACATGAGCGGAGTTCTCCCCATGAAAGACCCGCATGAAACATCAACCTGCATCTTAATTTCTCTCCAATACGGTAGGAAATCAAATTAAACGAAATTTGGATGATGTTAAAGGTTTGACAAGAAGATTGACAGGGCAGTTTAAACAGTGACAAGCTATACGTAACTAAGCAACAGAGTGTCCATTAAAGACGCAGCTATGACGAAGTAGTATGTCCCGAAGCTTGCCTACTATTTTGCTACATACTCAAAAGTATGTACTTTTTCTTCACAAAAAGAGTACATACTTTTAGGGCATAGTATAAGTAGGCAAATTGGGACGCAGCAATACTCTTTCCAAAAGATCAAGTGACCAAAATCTCCCAAAGTCTCCCATACGCCAGACTCAAACGCAGAGGGGATTGAGCTTTTGCCTGTAGAATAACCTGCCTTTAGAGATTAGATTAGCCCCTTCTTTGACCACTTTTAAGTTCCCCCTAAAAACGTATTTGTTTTCCCTGTCTTAATAATATTCTATTATGGTCTTCGGTTAGTATTTTGTCTACTAAGTGTCTATATACATTTTTTTTTAGTTATTTATACTGTTGGGGCTTTACTTAATTGTCTTAATTGTGTTCAATTGCATCACTTTTGTTTTTTATTTTACTTTTTTGCACCTCTGTACAGCACTTTTGTCAGTCGTGTGGCTGTTTTTATATGTGCTATATAAGAACTGAACTTCAACTTGGACTATTTTATTGATGTCCTTACTATCTTTCTCAGCCTTGAACGTGGTAGTTGCGTTGCTGTCTATGCAGGGTTAGAAAGATCTTGGATGTCATCAAAAATATCTTAATTTATGTTCTGAAGATGAATGATGGTCTTACGGGTTTGGAACAACACAAGGGTGAGTAATTCATTTAATTTTTTTGATGACCTATTCCTTTAAAACACCTGGACCAGTAGCCTAATACTCTTACACAAAGTATAAGAGCACTCGGATAAATAAAGGAAAATGTGGGGGGGGGAAAATGCATCTTTAACAAAAATGCTGTTTGGCTGTTGTGTTGTGGATTCTGGAACAATGGGAACATTCGCGTGCTAGATCACATGTAACCATGGATGAGCCTAGCAGAGGCCAGGAGAATACTATGTATCTGAACACACAGAGCCTCTTACACAACGGGATGATTATCATACACGCTTATCGCCAGCATTTTTCACCACGTCTTTGGGTTCATACCCAAAAGATTTTCACTGGCGAGGAGTCGAGTGAACATGCAAATTCACTCCCTGACATTAGATGGCGCTTAATGAGAAACAGTCCAGGTACATAAGGTGGAATTCCTCTCCATAACAACTCCCTTTTATCAAGAATTTTCTAGTCGCTGACGCATTTGTCTTAATGCTCTTTGTGTTCAGACACCAACAAGACCAGCAGCTCTACATTCATCTTGCCTCAATGCCATCTTCTTCGTATACTTACTTCCTCTTCGTTGTTAGGAATCAATGTGTGCTTGGCAAAACTGTTTTGTGCTTGAGTGCAACCAAGTCATGTTTACTGTAACTTCAGCAGCCACAGGCACGTGAACAAAAGTGCCAATCTTATTGGTCGGCCAGTTTTTAACGTGGCGCGTCAAACCAATAAAATCTGACAAAAAAAGAGACGCTTGCCGTTTTGCGCTTCCGTGTGCAAACTGACATTGGGGCCCTTTGTTTAGTCATGAGGCGTTAAACATCAGCGATAATCACGCACAATATTCGTCCCGGTGTGAGCAAGCCTTGGGGCTGTGGCAGTGACTACAATGTTACAACACTTTCACCCTACTGAACACATTTAGGATGAATAGCAACCACAACCTTGGCATCTATTTTTGTTGCTCTTGTAAGGAAATTCTAAATCTGCTGTTCTGATCTAATGTTTTGAAATGTTTGACAGGCAGGTTTTAAAACTAAACAAAACACAAAGCAAATAAAGTGTATGAAAAGTCAACATCATTAAATCAATACTCACATATGCCCTCTAAACGTGTATATGGGCTCCACATCAAAAGAGGCACTTCTGCAAAGCAAGATGAAACTTTGTTTAGTGGTTCGCTTGGAACATTAATGTTGCATGATAAAAATCAATGTGCTGCTTGAGACGTCATTGTAAAGATCAAACCAATCCCAAGACATCTCGTTCCCTGGAAAGCCACAGCGAGCACTTACTTTTTGGCAGGAACGGTCTTCTGGAGGTTCCACAGTTTGAGGGTGTGGTCTTCCGAGACTGTGACCAACACCGGTTCCACAGGATGGAAGGCCAGGGCCCGCACTCCATCAAAGTGGCTTCGCAGGGTATATTTGGGATTCCATGTCTTCCTGAACGCGTCCTTATTGGCTGGCAGCTAAAAATAGAGGGTGGGGGGAGGGGCCGTTGTAGAGGCATTTTAACAACTGTGAAACGAAACCTGGAAATTGCAGGTTGACTAGCTGTGAGGCATTAGGATAGTTGTCCTATTTGAGAGTACAGCAAACCACACTGGCTTGGACAAATGAGGTCCTCTGTAACCTTTATACAGAATGAAACTAATATAGTACATGACATTTGAGTAAACAAGACCGACTTTTTATAACTGATGGTTAACACAATACAGACTGAATTTAAAAATTGAGCAGGGAACAGACCATTTTTTAAAGTAGAGGCTATTATTTATTAATGCCAGAATTGAGTATTATTAAAGCAGAAGAGAGGCGTACTTACATCATAGCTGTATTCAGCCTCGTCATTGGACACAGTCAGATCTGCGAGGTCTCCCAGGCCCAGCACACTTTCCAACATGTCATCAGAGCCCATGATAAAGGACTTGCCCCCACCAGGCGTGAATGGCAGAGGCTCAGCTAAGAATAGGAAAGAGAAGGGCCCAGTAAACAAGGTGCCACACCTTGTGGTGAAAAACAGGGCTTAAGCAATAAATAATTTAACAAACGCATACATCAGCAGTTTAACAGTTTTGTGAGGGTGTAATACAGAACATAAATCTAAGGTAATAATACAGGTTGAATCGATTGCAAAAATTCGGCTTGCCTCTGGTACCTCTGTGAGGTATCCTAAAAAGCAGGTAAATTTGACATACCCAGGAAAGTTTATGGAATAAGTAAACACTAACCTAAAATTTCAGTTCATTTCTATTCTTTTTTTTTTGCAACATATAAAGAAAAAAAAGATATTTTTTTTTGCAATGTATTTGTCAGAAACATTTATTCTTTTCAATAAATGTTTTTTTTTTTTTTTTTTTTTTTGCAATTTTTTACTTTTTTTCCCCAGAATTGTGAATTATACAATTGCATGTTATAAAGTCAGAACCCGCAAATCTGAGAAAAAAAAAGTCAAAATTGCTAATTTATATCTCAGAACTGGGAGTTTATATCTTGTAACTCTGAGAAAAAAAATCAGACTTGCAAATTTATAATCAATTCTGAGGGGTAAAAAGTCAGAACTGCAATTATATCTTGCAATTCTGAGAAAAAAAGTAAATTGCGAGTTTATATCTTGCAACTCTGAGGAAAAAAGTCAGAATTGCAAATTTATATCTCACAATTCTGAGAAAAAAAAGTCAGAACTGACCATTTATAGCACAATTCTGAGAAAAAAGTCTGAGAATTGCAAGATGTAAACTCGAAATTCTGAGAGAAAAAAAAATACTAATAATTGCGAGATGTAAACTTGTAATTGCCAGAAAAAGTCAGAATTGTGAGATAAAAATTCGCAATTATCTTTTTTCATTTTTTATTCAGTGGTGGAAATGGAGTTCCATAGTGACCCTAATTTACTGCAATTCTGAGAAAATAAGTTAGAATTGAAAATTTATATCTTAATTCTGAAGAAAAAAAGTCTATTGGAAAATGTAAAATCTCAATTCATAGAAAAAAGTAAGAATTAAAAATGTATATAAATTCTGAGAAAAAAAAAGTCAGAATTGCAAGATGTAAAATCTCAATAAAAAAACTGTCAGAATTGCTAGTATATATCTCGCAACTGAGAAAAAAGTAAGAATTGCAAGATGTAAACCCGCAATTCTGAGAAAAAATTCTAAGGAAAAAAAGTCAGAATTGTGAGTTTATATCTCGTAACACTGAGAAAAAAAATCTGAATAAAAATCTGTAAACTTGCAATTGCCAAGAAAAAAAAAACAGAATTGTAAGATAAAAAGTCACAATTATCTTTTTACATTTTTTATTCAGTGGCAGACTTCCATAGCGACCCTAATAGGTACACTGATAAGAGAATACCTAGAGCATTAATGGTAATAAATGCCTTGATTTAAGTGTGACACACACTTCACACATACATATGCCTTTTTACCAAAAATACATGTCCTATTTATGGTGACATTTACATAATTCTTAGTTTAGAAGTGGGTCAGAACAGACAGAATAGAGTAAGACAAAAAGAATCAGAAATAAAGAAAGCAGAAGTGAGGGTGTGGGATGGATGTAATGAGCTGATGTGTTTGACCCAGCTGGCTCTGATCGGAGCAGTAAGAGAATCTCCCGTGCTGGAAGCTGTCAGGAATGCTGATGCAGCAACTGGCCTAATTAAGATTCTAGCGCAGGACCAGTGTGTGCCACAAAGCACATGTGAAGGACACACATACACAGGCAGGGACACGTTGAAAGAATAGTCTTTTCAGTATAGCGTGTGAAACAAAATAAAAACTTGCAGAATGGCCAAGTAGCTTGTTCCCATACTCTGAAAGTAGACTGATTTTTACTAACTAAGTACAGTTTACATTCCTACCATTCTGGAGCTATATGACAGCTTAGTGTAAGCAACAAACTTCATTAGTCAATTTTCACATGATGCATCTACTGTACACATCTAGACACACTACAGTTTAAAAGTCTGGGGTCAGTAAGATTTTACTTGGTGTATGTAATTTAATGCAATTTGTAATTCATTGTAATAGCAATGCATTTGTAATAAAGAATGTAATTTAATCCTGTGATCAAAGCTAAATTTTCAGCATCATTACTCTAGTCTTCAGTGTCACATGATCTTTCAGAAATCATTCTAATATGCTGATTTGCTGGTCAAGAAACATTTATTATTATTATTATTATTATTATTATTATTGGAGAAAAAAATTATAGAAATTAATACTTTTATTTAGCAAGGATGCTTTCTAAATTGATCAAAAGTGAGAATATTTAAGTTACAAAAGATTTCTATTTCAGATGAATGCTGTTCTTCTGAACTTTCTAGTCATAAAGAATCCTGAAAACATTTTTTTTTTTTTTGAGTAGCAAATCAGAATGATTTCTGAAGGATCATGTGACGAGTAATGATGCTAAAAAGTCAGCTTTGAAATCACAGGAATAAATTCAATTTTAAAATAAAATTAAAATAGAAAATTATTTTAAATAGTAAAAAATTCAAAATTGTACTGTTTTGCTGCAGGCTTGGTGAGCAGAATAGACTTGTAAAAAAAACTTGCTGTTCAAAAACTTTTGACTGGCAGTGTAAGTGAATAAAAAAGCTATTAACTTGCAATACAACAAAGACCATTACAAATACAGCACTTTATATGTCCTATCATGCTTCTCAATTTTTTTTAATTCTGTATAAATAGTCACAATCTGCACAGACATTCTTTCTAAAAACTTTTTGTGTTTTATGGGAGAAAGAAAATGGAGCTAAAACAACATGAGGGCAGCTAAATGAAAACAAAATGCTCCTGTTTGGGTAAAGTAGACCTAATTGCAGGTCTCATTTTAACCCTACATGATAATAGACCTGGAGTCATTGCTCAATCAATAAACACTCCTTTGAGATGTGTATAAACAATAGAAGCTTGTTTTTCCCACAAGGAAAAAAATGTAAAACATAATTCTGACTTTTTACTTCACAATTAATTGCAATTCTGAGAAAATTGGAACTGTGGAACAAACTTTTGTGAGAAAAAAGTAAGAATTGTGAAACAAGGAGTCACAACTACCTTTTATTTTTTTCATCCTGTGGTGAAAACAGGCATTATAATGACTTATAAAATTTATTTTGTCTATTTGTGTCATCAAGCACTATTTTACCCCACTCTGTGCCGTCTCCCGAACTCCGAGCCTCTCCGGCACCTTCTCCATCCTCCGCATTTACCAAAAAGTCAAACTCCTTCAGTGCCTCCTCTGTGTCAGGGTCATCCGGTAAGTCAGAAGCCAAACCTTCATTTCCGACCTGGAAAAGTTGTCATCATATACTATATTACATAAACAATCACATACTGAGAACAATAACATGTCAACTACTATTAAAATTGTTAAATCACCTTAATTTTATGTTTTTTTATTCTACGTTTATCGCTTCTGTCAGGCACATCTTCCATTATGTCGCCCTCATCATCTTCCTCTTCATCACTATCGTCTGCATTTTCTAAAAAATTAAATGTCTCCAGAACCTCTGGATTCCTGTTAAACCAAAGGCATCATGAGCAATGCTTTAAAACAGCTAACACTGAAACTGTTTATATTAATCTACCAGTTGAATCCAAAGAAATCTGTACCTTTTCATGTCTTGTCCCTTTCTTTTGGCTGGAGACTCTCCTCCATTGAGAATTTGCTCTAGGTTCTTGGTTTCCACAGAACCGTTTTGCTCTGAGCCGGACAGCCCCAGTAACGACCGCACTCTCTGCGACCGGACATCCAGTATTGTGTCCGTATAACCTACTTCCTGAAGATATCTTGAAGGACAGAGATGTATAAAGACAGTCAGAACAGAACTCAGACAATCAGGTGACAAAAATAGCCATGTGACGACGCAGGTGCCCATGAACTTAGCTGGACTGATACTTTCACACAAACAGAGGAAGTATTATTCAGAGAAGCATAATGACTCAAGACTAACTTACTGTCTGAGGAGTTGCCTGCCCTGTTTCCACGTTAACTGGCTGTTCTGAGGTATAGCAGAGACCTCTGTATCTTTGGTATCTTGTTTAAGAAACAAAACAAACAATATAATGTAAGAAAAATGATGAGGACGCTGAAGATCTTGACGAACAAGAACTTTTATTGAGACAAAGCACATGCAGCACTTCAGATTCAGTGGAGTCAGAATGAACCCCGAAATGCTCAAACATTTTATACTGTAATATATTCATCCTTCTGCTAGACATGTAAATGACATTTCGTCTTAAATGTAAATTGAGGATGACATCCTTCCGTTCCCACAAAACCACATCAGTGAATGCAGAACAAAACATGTATGTGACCCTGAACCACAAAACCAGTCTTAAGTAGCATGAGTACATTTGTAGCAATAGCCAAAAATACATTGTATGGGTCAAAATTATAGTTTTTTCTTTTATGCCAAAAATCAGTAGGATATTAAGTAAAGATCACGTTCCATGAAGATATTTTGTACATTTCCTACTGTAAATATATCAAAACTATTTTTTTCATTTGTAATATGCATTGCTAAGAACTTCATTTGGACAACTTAAAAGACTCAGTATTTAGTTTTTTTGCACAGTCAGATTCTAGATTTTCAGACAGTTGTATTTTGGACTATCCTAACAAATCATACATCAATGGAAAGCTTATTTATTCAGATAAATCTCAATTTCATAAAATTGACCCTTATGACTGGTTTTGTGGTCCAGGATCTCATTTGTACTTGTATGTATTTACACATACAAATTAACTACTATTCAAAGGTTTGGGTCAGTAACAGCACAACTGTTTTCAACACTGATAATAAGAGATATTTCTTGAGAAGTAAATCAGCACATTCAAATGATTTCTGAAAAATAATGTGACACTGAAGACTGGTGAAATGGCTGCTAAAAATTCAGCTCTGCAATCAGAGGAGTACATTACATTTTAAAATAGAAAACAGCTACTTTAAATTATAATTAGATTTCAAAATATTAAGAGACATCTAACATAGGGCCCTATAAAACCCTTTTTTTTCCCTCAAATTCTGTTGTTTTTTTCTTTTCTTTTTTCCATTTAAATTTTTCTAGACTGTTTCAGCAGTTAAATTACATTTTATGAAGCAAAAAGCATGTCTTATTAATTTAAATCATGAAACTTACACAATTTACCAGCAAGGTATTAAAAGTTTAACCTTTTTTTTAAGGCCCTATGAAATGCTCTTTTTTCTCAAATTCAGTTTTATTTTTTACCAAATTTTCGATTAGTTCTTTGCATTCCATTTTAATGGTTTCATTACACTTTAATAATCAAAAGCATCTCTACATAATTCATTCAAAAACTAATTTATTATTATTTTATTTGTTTTCTTTTTTCCAGAAATGCAGTGTTGTGTGTTACATTTTTCTGGTAAATACCCCTTGAAAATAATGTTTTAAAAATAATTATATTACTACTACCTTTATATTCAGTATTGCATTTCTTTTACAGTCACAATTTTCATTTTGACAGACCTTTGAGTTTCTGTTTGGATATACAGTATGCTGATAGTTTTTCCTCACAAGAAACAGTAGTTCTAGACGTTCTAGAGATTACATTCATGTGCTCATATACTGAAGTGCACTTCAGTATACGTGTAATAAATGAAACTGCGCATCTGTGACATTCATTCAAATAGAGACACAAAGAACATGCAGGATTTATATTTAAATAGTCTTTTTGCAGCTTAATATTCACAGTCACTTGTCCACATTGCATTTTGATTTAAGTGTACTAAACTATTTTATCCAAAATTTGGCAAATTCCATGACATTCTCCATTATACAGTAATTTCCATTTTTATGACTGAATTCCATGATTCTGTCCATTTTTGCCAACCCCAAACTTTTGAATGGTTGTACATGTACACATTTTGAAAAGTAGGTTGTGTCCACTTACCTGATTCAAAGCTAGGCATCTTCACTTCACCTTGATTTAGTTCTGTCCCATATTTTAATTTATGGTATTTTGCTCTGGTAATAGAAGAGAGAACCTCTGTTAAAATTCACATACACACACACACACACATACGCGCATGCACATATATATACATATGCACACACTACGCAATGATAGAAAAAAACACTACAAACCTTTCTTGCTTTAATGCATATTCTAACATTTTTATTCTTCTAACAAGGTCATTCTTTAAATTTTCTTGACCCTTCCTTTCTCCTTGTAGGAACGCTATTCGGGCCTGCAAGACAAAACAGGAGGTCATGAGGACATGTGACACAAAGGATAAACTAGTGTTTATATAATTTAGCTGAGTTGTCAACTTGTAAATTGCATGTTATGAGAAAGACTTGGCACTGAAATAATATATTGACAATAAATAGCAATGCCCTTGCTGACATCCCACAATAAAAAAAAACATTTAGTACAATATGCTTTTGTGAACAAATTGATACATTGGTGCAGTTCTTTAATAAATCAGTCGAATGGATTGGCAAATCAGTGTGAATGTAAGCTAGAACCCAGTTTTAATTGAACAGATCTCTTATTTTCTAAAGAGGAACAAACACAAGGCCACTGGCAGGCGACGGCCCAGAGGAACAGAGCTCTACAGAGCAGGTTAACATTAGCAAATGAGAGCAGCTGTGCAACTTGACCCCTCTTAAAGGCCAGGAAGTGAATGAGAGGAGGCAAGGGGAGGGGGTATTTATAGACAACCCAAACCCTCAACCTTCCTGGAGAAAAAGAGCTCTTGCAGGCTCTCGTGACAAACCTTATTTGTTTGGCAGGTAAACCAGAGGAGGACATCCTGTGTGGTTTTCGTACAAACAGGGAAGGTGATGTGGACTTGTGCTTTACAATTTGATGATACAATTTTCCTAAACCACATAACGACAGATGTATGTGGTCAGATGAAATGCAGTGTCTAGTAAGACTTGTCAAATTTCACCTTAAAAAGACAAGTTTTTTGGGACATTTCCTTCTGAATCGTAAAATATAGCGCAGCAAGCAGTGTGACGCCAGTCCATTGATCGAGTCAACACTACCTTTACCTCCTGTACCGAAATATTTAACCGTCAAACTCAAATATCTGATGAGCAGTATAGCTCAGGAGTATTGTGTAAACAGAAAATGGTCCCCTGGTGAAATGACAACAAATATAGCAACATACATATATACACATATATATATATATATATATATATATATATATATATATATATATATATATATATATATATATATTAGGGTGCCGATAGACGATAGTACCGTGTATCGACGATAGTCAGAGATATCGTCTGTTGCTGATGCTTGTGACGATAGCAAGACGATTATTATTATTATTCGTCAAAAATAGACTAGGCGCTTATATTTAGCTAAGCAGGGTGGAGAAACGCTTCTAGGATGCTTCAGAAACTTGCCGCGGGGCGTCGGAGCCCTAACGTGCCGCAGACGTGTACAGTGAAAAGAAGGGGTAATTTATCTTATATAGTATAGATTGCTTTACTGATTATAACTTGACTATTTTTTAAAGTGCATAAACTCCTACTAGATAAAGCTAGTGATGTTCTTTGACAAATGTTCTTTGTTCGTTTTCTGTAGCTGCTTTTTAAAATAACTAAGGAAATATAAGCATTATATTATCCAGCACTGCACATTCATTAGGATCACCGAGGTGGTTTAGGCTCAAACAAAACATTCACCTCAGTAACATCTGTATGCGCGTTAATTAGAAATATGATGAGATAAAATGGCGCTAAACATTTGCGAGGAGGCTGAATCCAGCTTCTTATTTGCAGCTTCTTATTGACGCTTCAGTTCCACCTTAAAAAGCGCGATGCTCCCGCGGTTGTTAGCTCCTTATTCACGCGCATCGCTTCTCCACATTCTATATGAACTGAACTATATGGACTAATGACAACAATCAGGCATGCAGCGGTAACATTGTCGCAATATGACGGGTAAAGAAAGATAAACTGATTTACATTCATGCACATTTAGCCTACCACTCACTGAAAATAGCGGATAGCAGAGAATGAAAGCGAAAGTAAAGTGGAACTACCGTCAGCCCTCTGTACACGCAAGTCACCTGCCCATAAAAAAGACTACCCGTACAAAACGAATAAGGAATTTAGTACATGGATAATTAAATAAAGTAGCACGATAGTATCGTGTATCGGCGATCTCCAAGGCTGACAATAGGACGATATGAAAATTGAGCATATCGCCCAACACTAATATATTATATATCTATATATCTATATATATATATACACACACATCTATATATCTATATATATACACACACACACACACACACACACACACACACACACACACACACACATATATACACAGTATA
Source organism: Cirrhinus molitorella (assembly GCA_033026305.1). NCBI lineage: Eukaryota > Metazoa > Chordata > Actinopteri > Cypriniformes > Cyprinidae > Cirrhinus > Cirrhinus molitorella. The sequence goes on from CM065135.1 coordinate 17,633,437, forward strand.
TGTAACTGAATTAAAGGACAGATTAAAATCACAATTGCGTCATCAATATTTGCTGAGACAAGCCTAATAAACAATATAATATAAATAACCCAAGGATACATCAGTCCATACTGGCACTGTTGATACTAAAAATTTAGCCTGCATGAAACGGAAATGGCAATTGCTTTTTTTTTTTTTTTTTTACATAATGATGAATAAATTATTTATAATGAACTGTACTACTCAAAAATAATTAATAAATAATATAAAAAATAATAAAAAAATGAAAAGTTAGTTTTGTTCTTATGTTGACTATTTTTGCATAATCTTCTATTTCCTGTACCATCATCACTGCAAACTAATCTTTAACAACACTAATAATTTCATAATATTCTTTAGGGAAATCCCAAAAAGAATATACATTTTAAATACTGTACATTCTGATGATGCCTAATTGCGCTAAACTCAAGTGTAGCATTTATGATAACTGATTTTATTATAATAATAGTATAGAATTTGAATGTGACATTTATTAGCTATAGGCCAAAACATGAAAATAACTTTGATTGCTCCTATGGCATAAGCATTCCTTGTTATGGAAGTCACATACAGGTTCAGAGCATAATTAAATGTTAATTTTCACAAATAATTTATTGTGAAAATAATGAACTTCATAATAGTCCATTGAAACTCAAATAATGAAATTATCCTAAGAAATATTTAGATCAAAAGCAAAAAGGCCAGTGAGAGAACACTGGTGCTGAAAGCATTACGATCTTGGACGAAGCTTTCACACAAGACAGCTGTCTGTACTTGTCTTCAGAGTACGGACATTTTGGAACGAGAGTGACACACCGAGGCCTGCCCTGCACTACTCAAAAGCACACCATGTGTACGACCCTGTAACAGCACTCTGATCTGATTACAAAAAAATGCACCTCTGAACTACAGACTCATACACAGACCAAAATACATCTGCAAATAAATCAGTAACTATGGCGTTACTGATTGTCACAACAGAGAGTATGAGGTGGTAAAGTTCTTGAGAAGAGCTGTCCAAGCGTCTGGCAGAAGTGTGCTTTCACAATCCACCCCCACGTTCACGACGCTGGAATCAATGTGTGAGGTCACTCCATTGAGACGCCTCACAGGCAGCCCGGGGGAAACATAGTGAGATCACTAGCCAAAACTAGAGCCTTACAAAGGAGCAAGCTGCAGCGCATGGGGCAAGAATAGCCCTCACCGACGCATGACACATTCCACCGTACAGTTGTCAGATTAAAGAGTTAACAGCAGAGAATATTACAAGCTAATGACGATTCTACTGTTGACTAACCTGTCACCTTCAATAGACAAGGATGTTAAAAGGCAGACACTGTTACGAAAGCTGTTTGACTACTTGAATTTTTTCTCTGAAATAAACTGGATTGAACGAAATCGTCTTTTAAAAGGTCACTAAATAGTAGGGGTGGGAATCTTTCGGAACCCCATGATTAGATTCAAATTCATTCTTGGGGGTCATGATTCAATTAATAATCAATTTACGATTTTTCATAACATTTTTTGTGCACAATGGACATCAAATGCACCAGTATTTTGATACAAAAACACACCAGTCTATAGTATGGGTAGTCCTGATTCAAGAAAAAAAATAAAAAATAATAATAATAATATATATTTTACACTTTCCATTAGGGACATGCCCGAATCCAAATACCGTGTTCAGAAAGAAATTACATGTACTACAGAACCCCTAACGGGAATAAAAATGAGAGGAAAAAATATATATTTCAAGGCTTTCTCTTGCAATTACATCAGTGGGTAATATAATTGTGTGCATCAAGGAGCCGTTATTAATAAGCTAACTTTTTAGCTTCACTTTCGAGATTTGCGATCACATTTCATCTGCCATATTACGGAGCGGCAGTACTTACCACACATTTTACAAGATTAGAGGTTTGTCAGTGGTGCTCAGGATCTGCAAATCATTTGCCATTGCCCATCAGTCATCTCTCCTTCCTCAGTTTATGTGGCAAGTGAAATTTTATGTAGCCTAATGTAATGTAACAGGCAACCACTAGCAAGCAGCTAACCTTGTCCTTTTAGAGCAGGGGTCACCACACTCAGTCCTGGAGGGCCGGTGTCCTGCAGAGTTTAGCTTCAACTTGCCTCAACACACCTGTCTGGAAGTTTAAAGTACACCTATTAAGACCTTGATTAGCTGGTTCAGGTGTGTTTGGTTAGGGTTGGAGCTAAACTCTGTAGGACACCGGCCCTCCAGGACTGAGTGTGGTGACCCCTGTTTTAGAGGCTCCGTAGAACGTGCTGTTCGTTTTCTGTGTCTTTCCAAATACGGATTCACTATTCAGGCACATCCCTACTTCCCATAATAAGAAAAGTTCAATACTTAATATAATATTTTTCCAAACAAAAATGGGACAGGATGTATTTGTTTTTTATTATTATTTTAACTAGAAAATTGATTTTTGAAATTTGTGAGTCTATGTAAATCACTAGAAGACTGAATTGCGATTCAAACGTAAATACATTTTCCCCCACCCCTACTAAATCGTAAGCTGACTGTCAAAAGCGCAGGTTAATTTACCCAAAACGCACTCTGTAGTGCTATAAAAAAGGCTCTGTTTGGTTTGTACAACCAATGGAAGACATGGGTATAGTCAGGAAACCTATTTGAAAACAACTAAAACGCAATTCTGCCATTTGAAGTTAACACACTTTACAATCTTGTGTGCTGCCTAACCTGAACAACCTATATATAGCCGAGTAGATTACTTACAAATTGTAATCAGTTACTGATTCCAGATTACACGACAAAAATTGTAGTCAGTAGTGTAATCATTTACATTACATATTTTAGGTAATCTAATCAGATTACTTTTGGATTACTTTTGACTTAACTCATTTATCACATTAATTTAAATAGGATTATCTTGTAGCATAATGATGTAAAAAATGCAGAGAGTAAGAAAATATGTTCCATTCATTGTAATTTAAAACATGAAGTGCATTAAACATTTTATTACATCAAGGTTTCCCAAACTAGGGTTTGAACAGAAACTTCAGAGGGTCTGTGGGTTTAATGAAAAGCTAACAATTAATTAAATCATAAAAAAAAAAAAATTAAATTAAAATAAGTCATTTTAAAACAAAGTTCTTTTCAAGGAATGTCTCTTTACTTGGTGGCCATATTTGCAACGCCTTCGGGCAGCTCATAGACCAAGTCCTATCTTAATGAATGGGAGAAACCTGAAATCTCAAAAACTGCTTGCTGAATTTACAATTAAATTGCATATATCAAATCAGCAACAAAAATCTTAAATTAATTGCCCCATGAATGTTGTTTCTTATGCTCAAATAGTGTTTAAAAGGCTTATTTTTCAGGCTAGACCAGAAAATGTGCATGTGCAGTCATAACGTACTTGTGACTGCGCATGCGCATTGGCTGGTCTAGCCTCAGGTTTCTATGGGAAATTTGTCTCTTTCATTTAGAAGGTGGGACTATTCCTACATACTGCACATTGCAGTTTCTCCCATTCATAAATATAGGAGTGAACTGTCATTGTGTTTCATTAGTCTTCGTTTTAAAATAAGAGTTAAAATAAAACACCTACTAAAAAAGATGAAAAATTTACCTGCATGCCATGTGACCATTAATCAACATCAAAGAAATTGTGAACATGCAAATGTGAAACTTAATTATTGAAATATTTCATTTAAAATCTCAGGGGTATTTAAAGTAAATATATTTGGTGAATAAGGTTTAGATGACAAAAAGTTTGTGAATGCCTGCATTGCATGTAAATAAGAAATAACGTTGCAAAAGCCTTCCAAAGACACAATAATACATGGTTAAATAAAACTACAGAGTGATAAATTAAATAAAAATGAATCTGTTCATCAGTAGCTGATGCAATGTTGAAACCCTTTTGTAAAGTGGTCAAATGCTGTGTCGCCACCTGACTAATGACTAGTCTATGTGTAAATGTTCACAAAACTGGACTTTCTGAATGTTTGTATTTGGTAAGCTATTTTAGAAAGGAAATTTAAAAATGAAAAAGAGAAATTAGGGGGAAATCAATGAATTATGAATCATTTATTGCTACTGTGTGAATAATATCATGTAATCCATAAAAAAGTAACTGTAGTCTGATTACGAGTACTTTAAAATGTAACTTACTCTAATTACAAGTACTTCATTTTTGGAATCTGATTACGTAATCCAGATTACACACACAATCATGAAAATATCTTTTTTCAATAAATTTCATTCTATGCACCATCCATAACCAATGTCTACACACTACTGTTTAAAAGTTTGCGGTTGGTGTGATTTTCTTTATCTTGTTTTAAAAAAAAGTATTTTATTCTCACCAAGGCTAAAAGTACTTAAAAGGATTAAAAAATAAATAAATAAATAAACACTTACTAACCCCAAACCTTTGAACTGTACTATAGTTAACCTGTCAAAAAAAAATTAATTAATAAACTGATTAAACATTCTCTCAAGCCTGTAATTGTGCTGAAAAGAAAGTGTAATTATCAAAATCTCAAGTAACCAGCTATTAAATAAAGAATGTATAAACACACTGGCAAAACAAATAAAAATGAGTCTTTTAGGGCTGGGTAAAGAATATAAATTTATTTCGATTCTCATTTTTAAGAAATTATATTGATTCTTAAATCCCAAGAATCGATTAGTCTAACCTGTTTTCAGGTAATAAACAGAATATTGTAGCATGCCTCCCATCCAATAAATAGCAATAAGCTTTGTGCTTTGTTACTTTTAATATGAAACAAAGTCTAAGATTTAAAATTTTGCCCATTTTATTACAGTATTTAAACAAAAATTGCAGTTTACCACTGTTTAATGTGGAGCGATAGATGGCTGTAGCACCTCAGTGCTTCAGTATCTGTGTAGTAAACAAAACAGCGTCTCCGCCATTCAAACATACAGAGACAAGCAGAGCATGCAGGACTAATATTTAAGCTGTATTTTGCGCTTTAATATTCACAGACACTAGTCCATATCGCAATTCGAATTAAGTGACAGACCTACTTATTCATTTATTCATCCAAAAATTGACAAATTCCGTGGCATTCCACTCTATAGAGTACAGAGTAGGCTATTCCGTTTGTATAAATGGACTCCACAATCCTGTCCGTGCAGGAGAAATTGTGCACGACCATGTAGAGACAGAAATGGCATGCAAGGTAACTTAAGGCTACTTAGTTTGTTTAATAAAGGAACAAGGTATAGGCCTGTTCTATAGGAAAGGTAACCTTAAATGACTTCTGTTGTGATCTGGCGCTATATATATAAAAAAAATTTTATTAACTTGACCTTCAAAGGGGGCGGGCTGCCCTTAAAATAATGGCAGGGGAAACACTGAATTTATTCAAATCTGTATCCTGTCTCATGTAATCGCTTAATCAGTATTTCAACCACGGCAAGACGCCAATATAACAGCTGGTAAACAATGTCACATAATGTCACATTTACCTCAGAAAAACATATTCGGTTACCATAAACTCACCTGTCGGCTAGAAATATGAACTCTAGAGAGGAGCATTTATATAATAAATGTATACAAGATATTCATTATATTTTTTGAGTTTAATGTATGTTTGAATTTTTATGACAGCCACCATTCAATTGTTCATATTTCTTTATAACTTCATTGAGTTTGATTTAAGCATTTGTATATAAATCAGTGAATTTTAACCTTCAAAATTATAGTAATATAGTACCAACGGACTCTCATCTACATTTTTACAGCATTTTTCCTTGAGAAAATTTGGCATGCGTTCCTGATGAATATGAATATAGCCAAAATAATCGATATTGAATTGATTCAAATCAAATAGAATCGGAAATCTAATCAACTCACAAGCTTGGAAATCAGAATTGAATCAAAACGTAAAATGTGTGTCAAAACCCAGCCCTAAATTCTCTGCTTACACTGCTGCTCCTGCAGTTATTCACTATATTCAAATACCTCTGACAAAGCTTGTTCAACTATTCAGTGAGTAAGCAAGTAAGTTATGGTATAATGAGACTACTAAACACATCTGCAGCATTAGTCATACTGGGTAAAGTTGCATATCAGGGACTGAGGGAATGGTCACTGTTCTCACTCCTTGGCTCAGCTTCCTCTTTTTGTTAATCAAGGACTCATATTTTCCTAACTTGCAAATGGTCATAGCATTTCACGGCAGCCCAACAGAGCTGACCGGAAGAGTCTTGATGCTGACAATGCAGTCGAGAAACTTGATAAACCACAAACCAAACAATCACAAAATACTGATGATAATAATAGACTAAATAAAGGATGAAGATCAAGAAAAAATAAGGAAATATAACACGCCTGGTAAATGTGTGGATAATAATAATTTCAGCTCCACAAGCGCTTCCTCAAAACATCTCCATTTGTCCAATATGGCCCATATCATACACAAGTTCTCTAAAAGACAACACATCTTAAAACATCCCCTGTTAACGTTTAAGTTCACCACTCAAGTGTTGAAACAAACCAAGTTTGAAGTGATCAGATTACTACTTGGTTCACCTCTGTAATGGGATAAGTGCATTAAGAACTGAATATTAATGAGCTGAGTCTGTATTAGTAGAGCATTAGGCCATTAGAAATTCACCTTACACTCTTAAAATTAAAGGTGTTTTAAAAGGTTCCTCACAGCGATGCCATAGAAGAACCATTTTTGGTTCCACAAAGAACCATTCAGTCAAAGGTTCTTTAAAGAGCCATCTCTTTCTTACCTTTTTATAATCTGAAAAACTTTTTTCGCAACAAAGGACCTTTTGTGAAACAGAAAGGTTCTTCAGATGTTAAAGGTTCTTTATGGAACTATTTAGACAAAAAATGTTCTTCTATGGCATCGTGAAGCACCTTTATTTTTAAGAGCATGCTAAGTTTTTGCAATGTAATACATCGGGACTAACTTGACTAGACCTACATTTTTGTTATTTGGTATTTTTGGAATCCAGTGTCATTCTCACTTCCTTAAGCAGTTTGAAGTGCTGGCACAGGTAATACTATGGAACACTGTTGTATTAAAACAGCATTGCTAGTTTCAGCAGAGTGTGAGGACGGCTAGTACCCATATGGTCAGGAACAGCTGGCTGTGCACAGCCCCAAGCATGATGCTTGTGCTGGAAATCTCTGTCACCTACCAGATTTAAAGATCAGCAGAACAGCATTTCAGCTGTGCGAACTGAACATAGACACTAAAAATACTCTGTGCTGTGGGAGAAAAACAGCTGAATGAGGGGACCCTTTGGGTTTAATAATAGTACAATGGAAATATACTGGAAATGTAATAGAACAGTGTTTGTTTATATATATATAATGTGTATATAAACCATTTAATACAGACCGTATATTTCAGATACGAGCAAGGCTATTTGGGAAAGCACAATATTGCTATAAAATGCCTCATTAAAATGGATGCCACTACAATATGCGCCAACTACAAAAAAAAAGGTAAACTCTGTTTGACTGCTTGTAATATGCTAGTTGTCTGTATTCATTAAAAGTTCAGACCATGAGTGGTACAAAGTGGAAGCAAAGTGACTATATTTGACAACATTTGTTAGTGAAGAAATATACTAACTATTCAGCTTTTTGTTGTAAATGCGAGATATTTGCTAATTATTACTTATTTATTCTGAAAAGTACTGAAAGTACAACTACTTTGTTCATTCAAATCAAAAGATTAAATAAAATGTGTGTTTTCAAATTGATCAATCATAATTAATCGCTTGCAAAATAAAAGTTTATATGTATATGTGTGTGTACTGTGTATATTTATATTATGTACATACATACATGTATATATTTAAGAAATATTTACATATATACACACACACACACACACATACTAAGTAAACACAACTTATATTTAGGATACGATTAATTGTGATTAATCGATTTGACAACATTAAGTATATAAATATTAGATTTAGACTTGTTTAAACAGTTTAGCATTAGAAATGTTGCTAACTAACAGAAATAGAATAAGTTTAAACTGCAGTACTACAAACTAAACTAAGGTAAAAAAAAAAAACTGGAAAAAAAAAAAAAACTGGAAAAAAAAAACCCTAAAACAATAAAATGAAAATTGAAAATATGAAATAAAAGGCCATTCAAAATATTAACAAATACGATTAGGGTATATACATTTTAGTAAAATAGCACTTGACTATAAAATAAAAGCTAGAGATGCTTTTGAATATGCCATTGTTTAGTAATCATGTTGATTGTAGTTACAACATGTCAGATGTTAACATATGTGACCCTGGACCACAAAACCAAAGTAGCACTCGTCGTAAGTAGCACAAGCATATTTGTAGCAACAGCCAAAAATACATTGTACAGGTCAAAATGATTGATATTCTTTTATGCCAAAAATCAATAGGATAATAAGTAAAGCTCATGTTCCATGAAGATATTTTGTAAATTTCCCTAAACTTAATTTTTGCTTAGTAATATGCATTGCTGGGAACTTCATTTGAACAAGTTTAAAGGCGATTATCTTAATATTTAGATTTTTTTGCACCATCAGATTCTGGATTTTCAAATAGTTGTATTTCGGCCAAACATTGTTCTATCCTAACCCATACATCACTGGAATCTTATTTATTTAGTTGATGTATAAATCTCATTTGCAAAAATGTACCCTTATGACAGGTTTTGTGGTCCAGGGTCACTATGAAGGAGCTGATAGAAGAGATTTATAGACATGTGACAAATATAAAACCTGCACTTGACAATCTCTAATGGCTGGAGAGCCATTGCTTTGAAGATGGTGCTACCATGACCTACAAACCCTGAGCTAACCCAGATAACGCTAATCAGGCCCATTCCTGATGTGACTGCTCAGGACATCTCTGCTAGCAGCTATGCCTACAAGGCCTGGCGAACTGACAGGAAGAGTTTCACATCAATTAGAGCCAGACATTGTTAAAGCAAACTGAACAACTATCCATTACGATAACATTAGCTACATCTCCTCCACATACACAAGATGCCAAATGCACAGAAGAGCACCTGATAATGGACTCAATCAAAACATTCTTGTTTAATAACATAATTTGCTAAGGGCTTAATTGAGTTAATTTGCTTGTGGCATGTTGTTCCGCATGCGTCTGACGGTTAGGTGGCAAGTGAACATCTGAAACATGGAATCTGGAGCAGATAAACAAGACCAACCCTTTTTCTGAGAAAACCTGGATTGGTATGAGTGTGGGAGAGTCAAGCTGACTTCCTCTGAATAATGAAAAGTGCCCATTAAGTTTGAGCTAGGAGTCATCCTGAAAGTATGTCACTGAACAAGTCTGTACAGGGGCGGTGAAAACTCCTCGGCCTCCTAAGGGAAGACTGACTGTGTTTACATAATGCAACGTCCTGCCCCAGGCCTTCCAGTTCCTTTCCTCATTCACAAAAGCTAAACTGCCACTCTCAGCTCCAGTAGACTTTAAAAATATGACAGCTACACCCATTAATACACGTGGAAGGGAGATTCCACTGTCATAACACACTTAAATTAAAATTCTATCCATAATCACCTAACCCCATGCCGTCCCAAAACACCAAGACCTTTATTTATCTTCAAAAGAGATGAGAGCTTTCTGACCCTGCATAGACAGCAAGGGTCCTACCAGAGTCTGTACAAGGTTTTGTGCTGTGGTAGGACCACTGTCCTCTATGAAGGGTCAGAAAGCTCTTGGATTTTATCAAAAATATCTTAATTTGTGTTCTGAAGATAAACAAAGGTCTTACAGGTTTGGGACAACATGAAGCGGAGTAATTAATGACAGAATTTTCATTTTTAGGTGAACTATCCCTTTAAAGTAGCAGTCGAAAATAACAAAATTAACATGATTCACCCAAAAAATACATTTCTGTCATCATTTACTGACCCTCACATCATTCCAAACCTGTCTGGCTTAAGGTGTGGTCATATAAACTCAATTTCAAGGAACTTTGTGGCAAAACCGTTCACACAGCTTATAAAACACAGCTTACACAAAAGTCAAAATTAAACCGAACAGCTTTCTGTTTGTCGACGTTGAGTTTCAAAATGTCTTCTTTTATGTCTCACAGAACAGAGTATGTCAGTCATACAGGTTTCGAAAGACATGAGAACGACAATTTTAGTTTTTGGGCAAATAAGTTTTTGCAGCTGTTAAAGGTATGGCTGTCAAAACAACTAGCATACACAAAACCAATCAAATGGTATTTGTGTGTTTCCGTTTTTGTGTGACACATAAAGTCAGTCATTACAGCGAGTAAAAAATATGATTGTGAATTACATGTGCTGATACATTTAGGTATCTAAAACACGTGAATGATTCATCAGAAATGTGCTAATAGATGGAGAGCAAAACTAGAAAGACTATCTTCTCACAGCAGTCTTAAAGAGAGTTAATTCAAAATTGAACATTATGTCATCATTTACTCGCTCTCATGCCGTTTCAAACTTGTGTAAGTTTCTTATATTCAATATAAATGATGATAAAGTCATAATGTTAGGAACTCGCAGCCTCAGTCTCCATTCACTTCCACTGCATTTTTTCTATAGAATGGACGTGAATGGTGACTGTCGCTGTCATTCTATAAGCCTAACATCTTTTGTGCGGACTATTCGGGTTAATGAGAAAGAATGGCTTTGTTTACTTTTTATTGCTTTAAAAGAACCGATATACTGTATCATAAAAACACTACATTACAGCGGGGTGTAAAAGTGAGCGCTAGTAGGATGGATCAATAAAAGAAGCGACCCATACTGACGCCATATTGACCAAAACAAAATGGCAGAACAAGAGAATAGTTGACAAAGTCTGCTGGCTTTCATTGACAGATGCCTTCCCGTGACACGATAAATCCTCAACAACGACTATTAAATCTGCTCCTGTGTTCGCGGGTAAGATAATCTGACTCGATAGTGCCGAATGTCGTGTAATATCGCTAATAAAGCGATGTCATGTTAGCTTAGCTTAGCCCATCCACACTACGAGCGAGGAAGGGACGCGACGTACTACATAGCTGTATTAAAATATAAGCATACTAAATGTCATGTCAAGCATACTTGGAGAGCAGACAGATTCGTTTATTTTAATAGAAGGGTTTAAGTTTAGCATAAACTGGGCGGACAGGAAGCTGGCGAGATCCGTAGTAAATCGCTTAGTAAGTCAACGTTAAGAATTGAATTAAAGCAGCAGATCTGATGGCGATCAATGTCTGGACTTGGGGTTTCTAAGTTAGTGTGTCAGCGAATCCACGGGTCTGTACCTGAAGTTCGGCCCTCTCCACTTCCCAATGCGCCCTTTCCATCTCGAAACGGGCCCATTCGTGCTGAATGTAGTGTAAAATCCCCGGGATAGTGTACTGCTGGGGCCTGGGCATCTCGTCTTGCTGTTGCTGAACCATAGGCGCTCCTCCGGCGCTGGCGATCTGGGGATTAATGCTGTTGTTGCCCTGCTGCGGTGCAGGCTGCTGCTGCTGTTGCTGTCTCTGGGCGGCCATTCCTCCTCCGCCTCCTCCTCCTCCTCCGCCGGGCTGTTCATCCATGTTTAAAAATAGGAAAGTCCTGCTAGAAGTCGCCGATTGTTTCCCCTCAGCCCTCCCTTCTTTACCGTTCGTGTAGCGATGCGACGTCGCCCTGCCCCCCACGATATAGGCTGGCACCTGAGCGGCTGTTGTGGATTTCGTGTCAGCGCACGGATTTGCCGGCCGCCATTAGTCCGATCCCTGGATGTGAGTCTCCTACTGCGGGGGTGAGTGAGGGAGGACTGGCGCGCGCTGCATGATGGGACGCGTTCACCCAACCCTGCGCTGTCTCGAGTCATCCGAATACAGACTGACGGGCGGGCAGTGCGCATGCGTAGACGGCGGTGTACAATGACCAGATCAATGACAGGCGCTGTACCTGATGATATAAAAACGTGGCCTTGAAAAATAGATATACGTATATAAAGTAGAGCGGACGTAAGTAAAATATCATATAGCTTCAGCTGATATATATTTATTCTCTTCTCTATTAATAATTTAAATGTGCGTTCGGTTTTAATAATTTTAAATGTTATTCTTTTCAGTACAAAAATTAACAGCAACTTTGATTAAAAAAAACGCAAACGTACTAACGTAAAAAAACAATTCTTAAAAAATGTATGTAACTAATTTCTCCTGTTTACAGATAACTATGATCATTTTGTTTACTATTGACGAAATATCTATTTTCTTTTTCTATTAAAAAAGAGACACTGAAAATATAGTAGGTATAGTATATAGTATAGTAGCTTTATTTTTCGTAATTTAAAGGTGCACTTTTTTTGTTCATTTAAAATATGTTACACTCTTTTAAAAATGAAAATAAGTGCGTTCTGTTTTGACCATTTCAAAAAGGCCTATTTCATACATTATCCTATACAAATTAACAGCAACTTTGAAAAAAAATGATTTAATTGAATTGAAATGAATGACAAAAATAAGAATAAAAATAAATAATGTGTTCTGTTTTGGTAATTTGAAATATTGTATAAATTTTCCAACAAAAATTAACAGCAACAAAAAAATCAAATTATGTATACTAACATAATAAATAAAATAATAAATTCCACCGTTAACAATTTTACAGTAGTAACAATAATTGTGGTAACTGATATTTTGGTGAAAACTATTGATTATAAAGAATTTTTTGTTTTGTTTTATTTATCACTGTGATCATTTTATTTACTATTGACATAATTTCATATAAAAATGTGGCAGTAAAAATACAGTAAGCTTTTTCCTCTTTTCTTTTCATAATAATATAAAGTTGGACTTGGTTTTGCTCATTTTACATATTTCACTTTACATATCACACTTTTTTTTTTTTTTTAATAAGAATAAAAATAAATAATGTGTTCTGTTTTGGTCATTTCAAATATTTGATACATTTTCCTACAAAAAATTAACAGCAACTTTGGAAAAAAAATAGATAAATTCCAATGATGTACACTAACGTAATAAATAATGTAGTAATTAAAAAAAAACAAATCCATCGTTAACAATTTTACAATAGTAACAATAATTGTGTGTGTGTAATAAACTGATATTTTGGTGAAAACTATTGGTTATAAATAAATATATGTAATTTATTTATTAGTTTACGAATAACTGTAATCATTTTAGTTACTATTGACCTATTTTTTCATATAAAAATATGGCATTGAAAAAACAGTAGGGCAGAGCTTTTTCCCCTTTCCTTTTCATAATTTTAAAGTGGACTTGGTTTTGCTCATTTTAAATATTTCACGCTCTTTAAAAAATTACAAAGAAATTTACATTAACATTTACATTTTTTAATACATTTTCCTACAAAAATTAACAGCAACTTAAAAAATAAATAAATAAAATGATGTAAACTAATCTGCTGGAAAATAAATAAATTAATTAATTAAAAAACAAAGCTATATTTTATATTTTCTACATGGAACAGGTCGCCCCCTCATGGACTTTACCATGTTGACGTCACATGACCAGCTCTGTGAAACAATTATTTTTACATTAATAACAGTAATTTAGGTAACTGTGGTATTTTGGTGAACATTACTAGTTACCAAAACTAATTTTATTTATCAGTTTACACATATGTTTTACCCTCCCAGATGTTTGCTGTTGTGATGACATAATTTCTCCTTTTTTCTAGCGGAGGCCACTTTTCTGACTTACTATGATCAAGTTCCTACTTATGGTCAACAAACAGGGGCAGACTCGCCTATCCAAGTATTATGAACAAGTGGAGCTCGGAAAGAGAGCAGCTCTTGAAGCTGACGTGGTCAGGGGATGTCTCGCCCGGAGGAAGGAAGAGGTCAGTCACGTTCCCCGTTTACTTTCAAATGAATGGTTAACCACACTACGTGCATCACTAGCCACAGTTTGCCGTGCAAAATATGAATGTAGACAACTAAAGGGATATATAAATATTACTGACCCCCCAGGTGAGATATAGTGATAAACAACAGAAACATCAAGCAGTGTACGTTATGCAAAACATATGAAACATACAGTTGAGGTCAAAAGTTTACATACACCTTGCAGAATCTGCAAAATGTAACCTATTTGACCAAAATAAGAGGGATCATACAAAATGCAGGTTATTTTTTATTTAAATTAAAATAAATAAATAAATAAATAAAGTAAAAATAAAGAAAAATGTACACATCATCATAATGTTCAAAAGTTTACACCCCTGGCTCTTAATGTATCATTTTGTCTTCTAAAGCATCAGTGAGCATTTGAACCTTATGTAATAGTTGAATATGAGTCCCTCAGTTGTCCTCAGTGTGAAAAGATAGATCTAAAAATCATATGGTCATTGTTGGAAAGGATTCAAATACACAAAAATGCTGAAAAACTAAAGAATTTGTGGGACCTGAAGTACTTTTCTGAAGAACAGCGGGTAGTTTAACTGTTCAGGACAAACAAGGGACTCATAAACAAATATCACTAAAAAAACACAATTTAAGTAAGTATGTATTTAAGTAACAACACAACATTAAGAATCAAGCTTATGTAAACTTTTGAATGAGGTTATTTTTATAAATTCAACTATAACAAAATCTGCAAGGTGTTTGTAAACTTTTGACCTCAACTGTGTCTACAAATATCATTTACATACTCAAGTAACCCCACCTTGTAGGCTTTCAGTCTGTGGTTGAGTTTTATTATATTTTTGTAAACGTGCCCTTAAAATCTTCAAACTTGATTCTTCTGTTTGAAGACTCAAGATTTATGTATTGCATTTCTTCTTCCTTCAGTGTTCATTTGTGGAGTATAAGGACTACAAACTGGTCTATCGACAGTATGCAGCACTTTTCATTGTTGTTGGAATCACTGAAAATGAGGTATATTAAAAATGATTGACATATTCATTGGGAATCAGATTTTTTTCCCCCAGTAGATTTTAAAGTCTCATTTATCATCTCTGCTTTCTTTCTCACAGAATGAACTCTCAATCTTCGAGCTTGTGCACAACTTCGTAGAAGTGTTAGACAAGTATTTCAGTCGTGTGGTGAGTACTGACATTTTGATAAACCCGAACCCTTTGAGTAAATACATAAATGTAATGTTTTATGTTCTCTTTTCATGACAGAGTGAGCTGGATGTATCCTTTATAAGCAAAATTACACTTATACAGTATTATTAACCAATTTGGGTGTGATTAGGTCTTCAGAGATACATGTGTAGTAGGTTTACATTCCTTAATGCACAATCAGATCATGTTCAATTTGGATAAAGTACACATTATACTTGACGAAATGATCCTGAATGGACACATTGTGGAGACTAATAAGAACCGGATACTGGCACCACTTCTGGCCCTGGACAAGATGGTTGAAAGCTGATCCAATGCAAATGAGACTGTATTAATATTCTGTTACAAATATAAATAAATGCTTCTCACTAGTTTAAACTTAAGGCTCATCTTCCATAAAAATTGTTCATAATATAATTTAATAATCCCAATGCATTGTCAAAGTTCCTCTTAAAAAAGGAACAACAAGAAAATCCCCAGAAGTAAAGACAACGCAATGTAAATCACATTCCACATCAGCAGGAAAAAGCAAAAAAAGCCAGTGTTGATACTTTGCAAACATTTTAATGATTATTTTTGGAGCATACACATTTGAAAATATTTGTTTACTTCAAACTGCAACTTGAGTTAAATAAATGTTTATAATATACAAAGAAAATACAAGGGAAAGCACAGCTTGCTTTTTGCTTTGTCTTTTTTCTTTTTTTTTTTTAAATGTGCCTTGCACACAGAACCAGTGTTTCTGTATCTATAGCTTTATTGTAAAATTACACAAATGCACTCAGGGACTTTGATCCTTTAGCAGGGCAATGAACAGTTGAAAACATACTCGCACAGTAACGGAAGCAAAAAAGAAAACAAGAAAAGCATGTGCATGATTGTATGCAGACAGATCAAGTAAAACAAATGAAAGAAAACAAAAATAATCCTAATATTTCAACAATGCAGGCACTAGTAAAACTTAAAACCTGTTAAGGAAATGCCCAAACACTCTATAGTTAGCTCTACAGAAGCAGGTGTGCTTGTGTCCAGGGTCCGACGCTGCAGATGGTGATATCTGGGTCTGAAAAAGACGATCTATGCCAAAATTTACACTGAACCTGGAGTAATGACAGTAAACACAGCAGGTGAGGAGAGACTACCCTGGCTGCCAGCGGCTCAAGCCCTTAAAGCGGTAGAGTGACCTGGGAAAGGCCTTGTGAAGCAGTCAGTGGAGGAGGAGACTCTAATCGGTTTCAGGAGCTAGCGGTGGGACTGTTTTTCCTGTTTATTTGGGTACGTGTGAGGTGCTTGGGGAAAAAGGATTTCATCAGAGCACAGCTTTATTTTCTGCAACAAAACACAACGGGCTTCACCAGTATGGGAGTTGGTCAATGATGTAGGGAGAGCATGCTCAGTTGAGGTGGAAGCCCTTCTCCATAGTGGCAGCGAGGAGGCGCTCTCTCATGATCTCTTCGGAGGAATATTCTGGCAACTTCAAGTAGTGCACACACGTGTTAACAGAAGGATAGCTGGCATCTGTTGCATCAACCTAGAGGAGAAAAGACAACAGTAGGTATGAAGAGAGTCAGTAGCTGGGTTTCCAACCAAAGTTAAAACATTTGCGAATAAGCACAGTTTACATCCAGCAAGTCAAAGACAACTTATCACTTCATGATAAACTGGCACTAAATATCACCAAGTAGGATAAGCCACTGAACAGTATAATTTTCATATATAATAAATTACTTGCGCCACAATTTGGCCAAAATCCTAAAAGCTGTTTCCATCTGCGTGTGTGTAGTGCTGCTTACGCTATTCTTCTTAAATACGGGGAGGGCATTATACAGAAATACTTTGATCACAGTTTTTGTTCAGGCATTTCAGAATGACCATAACATTTCAGATGCTGTGCAATGAGACTTTTTTGATGCGTGTGGAGTAATGTATTCACTAAATTCATTTACATCTCTCATTATTCACATTAATCCTTTTTTGCACAATTCAAAAACCACACAATTCACAATTTTGCACAATAAAAACAACCACTTCTGATGAGATGCTTCAAAATGAGCATAAAAACAGTTATGGAAACACAGCTAGTGTTAGTTGTTCTTAAAATGATCCTATTGGCTGGATTTTAGCATGGATTTCAGTAGATTCCATGGTTGCATACCTTCCGGACTATTGTGAGACGTGGATGGAGGTTGGCCAGTCCACCAGGGGGCAGAGTCGAACAGCCTGTGGTGAATTGGAGGAAGGCTTTCCTCTCATCTGATGACATTCCACACAGCACTCGAACAAAGCGCAAGAAACCAGGACTGCAATACAATCAAATCATTAGCATGATAATGTGATTTTCAGCATCAGTGTCTTCAGAATCGCATAATTCTAGTTTGGTGCGCAATAAACATTTATTATCTAACTTTTGAAAACAGGTCTGCTGCTTAATATTTTTGTGGAAACTTGTAAATTTGTGTTTCAGGATTCTTTGATAACTTGAACATTCAAAAGGACAGCATTTTACTTAAAGTAAACTTACCAAGACAATCATATTCTTTTCTAGGGCTGTAACTAACGATTATTTTGGTAATCTATTAATCTGTTGATTAGACTGATGATTAGTCAAGTAATCGGATAATTATAGGGCCTTATGAATTTACTGTATATTTTTGGATGTATAAATCAAAACCAGGTAAGTACACTTAAATCAAAACGTGATCTGGACTAGTGTTTGTGAATATTTAGCCACAAAAATACTATTCCAACAAATCCTGCATGTTCTGTGCGAATGAATGTTACACCGCTTTGTTTACTACACATATACTGAACCGTGATGCTCGCAATTTTTATACGTGTATATAAACAAACAATCTTTACAACAGAAACTTGAAGGTCTTCACGGCAACCCGTCAAAATAAATGTTCAGGGTAACTGTGGCAGAAATCAGAAATATATCATTTAAATGTAATGATACTACTACTACTAAAATTATAAATCAAAACTTTTAATGAGCATTTACCAAAATTTATTTGGAGAAAAATGTAACTACACAATATTTCTGAAAGATAAATGTATAAAATAAATATTTTTTCCTTAGAAAATCAATTAATTGAAGATGGTATTGATTATTTAAATTTAATGGAGCCATTATAATGGAATCTAGAAAAGTAATGGAAATCAAAATTTACCAATTTCTGTTTAATAAAAATTAAAACATAAAACATTATAGGACTCTATAATTATAATTTTTTGTGGTAAAAAAAATAGACATAAAAAAATAAACAGCCTTTAAAATTACTTAAAATACACAACAGCAATAAGGCAATAATTAATTAAAATAAAGTATTAAAAGCAAGAAATCATATGGTTTTATTGAACAAAACTGTTCAAATACAATGTATTATAACAATAGAGCTAATATACACTACGCATTATAACAAGATGGAGTTTGAGACGCTCCACACTTGTAAAATAACGGTTTTGTTACTGTGAACGGAGCCACTCCAACACGCATGCACATAAACTACATGCATGTAAATAATTAGTGCATACATTAAACCTGCTTTGTATACATTTATTTAATTGCATTTGTGAATTCACAATTATGCTTAATTATGCATAAATGATCTTTAAATTATTTTAATTGGGTTTAGTATATCATGTAGCCTTGGAAAACAGTTTAATAAGGCGTTTTGCCGGTTACGACTCAAATATAATAGACAAATCATGACAGTCCTATTCTTTTTCCTTTTAAAATGTTGCATTTTAGTATACATTTACATGCATGTTATAAATTAGGCTCCATATCTTCATCAGTTGATATAAAACAAACAAGATATAATCACAAACCTAGAAATACAGAAATAACAGTGTCTACCTGTCTCGTGTGTATCCGAGTTTAGGTTCTGTGTAGTTAACGATGTCTTCAGCAGTCCAGGATGGAGACTGGTTGCCACACAAGATCATCTGCACCTCTTTATGACTAAATGAGCTGAGCTTCTCCATAGGAAACACCCTGTTAAAGCCCTCTGTAGCGAAACACATACAGAATGCCATTAGAACAAAAGATCACACAGATTTCAAGTTATGCATTTAGTTTTATGGTTGTATATTACCCGTTTAGCAACATTTGTAACTCATAAGAATAATGTTGTAACAAATGTCATTCATCATAAACTGATATTTCAAATTTATTTCTCATGACCAGCCAAGTTACATCTGTGTAGCCCAAATGTAGAAAGGCATTAGATTTGGGGCCTGCCAATCCTGTCATACCTCTAAAGGCTTCCATTTGCTTCTGGATTCCTGTGTGCATGCAGAAGTCAAACATGAGCTCTACGTACTCCTCTGCGTTTTCCATGGTGACCATCTGATGAGAGGACAGCAGAATTATAAGCATTCATATCTTATTCCACACAAGATGACACCAAAGACTCATTCTGTATGATTTATAAGCCCGTTTCCTCCTGGGGACCTCACAAATGTCCCCACAAGGTCACAATTTACTAGTTTTAGTATCTCTGTGGGGGACATTTGGTCCCCAGAATGTGATATAAATACCAGGTGCACACACAAATACACAAACAAAATCAACCACAAAAAAATGGTTTCAGATGATTTTTAGATTGTGTGTCCAGACAACAAGTGACCTACCTCATCTTCTCCATTGGGCTTTAAGTCTACTGATGAAAAACCATGCACTTTGGATGATGGACAGAACTGGAAATTTAATCTAATAACAAAAATAAAAGGTTAGATGAGTAACATCTGTAAATGAAATACCCTGTAAAAATCAAGGAAGTAACATTCCTGAAAACGCATCTCTCAAACTCTTCTAATTAAACAATTAAGTACTGAGTAATATTAATTAACAAGCATTTACTAAAAAGTTAGGGTTTGGTTTATATTATGTATAATTACCTTTTTTTACTATGATAAGTATATGAGACGCGTATAACAGAGACTGTAAAATAAGTGTTGCCTAATTTTCATGGATTAATATACCAAGTGATATGCATTTCTCACCCTAGATCTTCTACACTAAGTGGTGGGCCAGAGCCCATAGGGTTCTTCAGCATGAGATCCTGTAGCCGTGTGTTCTTCTCATCCTCTGACAGACTCTTATTGCCCAAAATCTGTCTGCGCTTCACAGACAGTGCCTTCAGCTCTTTCAGGAACTGTGCTCTGTGAGGATTCACCAGTTCAAAGTCCTCCCAGGTCAAGATGCCGTGATACCAAGCTGGTGGTTTGGGCTTGGGTGGGTCAAGGATGAACTCGGACTTGGAGTCTTCATCAAAGCTACCCACCGAGTATGTGTCCTGACCCTCCTCGGTGGAGGCTTCGGACTGGATTTCAGAGAAGTGGCAGTCTGACTCGACACGAGTTTGATAAAGTAGCTTGCTCATGTTGCTTTTGATGTCACCCATACAGAGCAGTTTGAAGAAAGGCTGGGATATGGGCAAGTCCACGAGCCGGTTGTCCTGGATGCATTTGGCTAAAAAGATGCCAAGGAACAGGAAAAGCTTGGTGATACGCTCCAGTTCATCACTGTCCTGAGGGAAGGGAGCAGGGAAAAGGCCGCAGGAACGCTGCACATAATAGCCTGGTGGTTTCAAGCCACCGCCCAGATCCACCTGATAAACAATGAATAAGTTCATTAATCAGCCAAATTAAAAACAATCCGTCACATCTTGTGTAGTGCCTTAAGGTGAAACGGACAAATACTCACTTGACGCGACTCATCATCTGGGAAGTCGTCGTCACAGAGCCAGATTCCAAGGGAAGTCCTTTGGAACTCCGCAGCCACAAGAGCATAGAACTCTAGGGTGGGTCCAAGACCAGTGCCTTCCTCCCCCTGGAATTCCACCTGCGCAAAATAACAATCATTATCAGTCTTTATCAAACAGTCTGAAATAGAGCGCTGTAGAGCAGTGGTTCTCAACCAGGGAACCAGGCCCCAGGATGAGTTATTTCATTAGATAAAATGATGGGGGGGTAAGGAACAGTTCCAGTTATGTTTCCACTTGAGGTTGGTTTGGTATGGCACGATTAGGAACCGTTAGCTATCCGCATTCAGCTGTGCTTAAAAATAAAAATAAATCAATCAATCAATCAATCAATCAATCAATCAATCTATCTATCTATCTATCTATCTATCTATCTATCTATCTATCTATCTATCTATCTATCTATCTATCTATCTATCCACTCAAAGCAGAATTATTATTTTTCCATTTCTGTTCATGTTTTCCCACTGTATTATTACTGTATTAAAACCGGTTTGAGTTAAATAAATAAATAAATAAATAAATACATAAATACATACCGGTTAACACGTATCTTAAATTGAAGTACAGCGTTTTCTTTATTCAAAAACCTTTTAGAAGATTTTGACCAAATATATTAAACGAAAGGAAACAGGAAACTGTTGATGCTTTAAAACAGTGGTTCCTCAAACGTTTTATACCAAGTACCACCTCGGAAAATACTTGGCTCTCCAAGTACCACCGTAATGACCAACGTAAAAGTAGCGTAGTAGACCCAACTATTCAGCTACAGCTCTGCAGTTCAAAAGCGAGGCGAGTTTTATTCCTAATAAAAATATTCACTGCTGTCAGCCACTTTGAAATTGTAAATACGGTTTGAACATGAACACTGCACAGTGCTTACAAACATAAAAATTGTGTAATAAAAATTAAATAATAATAATAATAAAAAAAACTTAAATGATTAAATTAAAACGTGTTGTACCTAAATGTTAAATAAAAACTGTACTGTACTTAAATGTAAAAAAACAAAAATAACTTGTACTCAAAGATTTAATAAAATTGTATTGCATTTTAACATTAATTTATAAGCATTTTAGAGACTCCTCTGTGTACCACTAGAGGGAACCTGAGTACCACTAGTGGTACTTGTACCACACTTTGAGAATTCCTGCTTTAAAGAAATGAAAGTATTTTTTTGCAAGATATTTAAAAACATTTGCTACATGGTTAAAAAAAAAAAAAACACAACAACAAAAAAAGGCTACTCGTATAAAACTTTAGAAAAAAAAAAAGTTGCATAGGCTATACATTGCATTTTATTACTACATTCAGAAATGCAGGCTAAAATACCGGTAAATAAAGCAAAATCTTGAAAAACATTATAAACACTATTAGTTTAGGGAACTATTTTAGTTCCCTTCTCTCCATAACAAATCCTCTAAAGCTAACAGTATTTAGACTATATATACACACATCAAGCCAAAATTAATTTAAAGTGAAACTGAAGCCTACCACTCTCATTTGGCAAGAATCTAAATGTTTCCATGTCCACGACATATCTGGATGCTAAAATATTATTTATTATGTAAACTACACAGGCATTGTACTTTACTCGCATTATCAGCGTAAAACATCATCCTTCACATAGGCTAAAACAGCAAAGTGGTGATTGTAGGCTACTACGGAAAATTTTAAATTGAGCAGTGTAATTGTTTATGTTTCTTTAATTGAAAATAAAGTTTTTAACCGGTTAACAGCCATTTAAAAAATGTACTTCTATTTGGAACTTTTGTTTCTGATTCCTGTCAAAATTTCGTTTGTTTTTGTTTCCAACAGGATTAGTCACTTGTTTGTTGTTTGGCTATTAGTTTCTCTCTGCAGCTGACCAAGCGCACAATCTGAGTGGAATAAATATCTCAAGCACCATATAGTGTCACATATAACACCCCACAGAAGAGATGGCTGGGGTGAGCAGCAGCTCATTACCATTTAAAGAGACATGCACCGAAAGGAGTCTCTGTGAACAGAGCAATTTTTGACATGGTAAAAAGGGTGTTGTTTTACATGACCATTAAGGAATTTTAACCAAAGTATTAGGGTTGGGTATCGACTCGGATGTCCCGATTCAATTCACAAAATCCTGATTGGATTCGATTTTTTTTTTTTTTTTTTTTTTTTTTTTTACATTCAGTGAATTTAGTTAATACACACCGTTCCCACTCTAAGCCAAATGTCAAATTCCCTGACTTTGACTAAAAAGCTGAATTTCCATGAGCTATAATGAACGGATCCATCCATTTGCAAGTTTTATTTACTTGTTCACAGACGTTTTTAGTAAAACAAAAAAAAAAAGATAAAGATAAAAATAAAACTTGCAATTCTGACTTTTTTTTCTCAGAACTGTCAGATAAAAACTTGCAATTGTGAGTTATAAAGACCATTTCTGAGGAGAAAAAAAATACTGATATGTTCACAGAATTGCGACTTTTCACAATCCTGGCTTTTTTCTCACAATTGCGAGTTCATATCATGCAATTCTGACTTGATTTCTCAGAATTGCGAGTTTATATCTCACAACTGTGAGAAAAAAAATAGATAAGTCGCAATAAATTTATTATTTTTTTATTCAGTGGTGGAAACAGGCTTCCATAGAAAACACACATGTTCACTACTTTTTTTTTAGTTTTTACCCGTTAAATGCACTTTGATATTTTTCTGTACTATTTCTATTATTTCTTTACTATTTCTACAGAAAGAATTTGTTTTTTTTTAATTCATGGGTTTAGATGCTCTGAAGAATTTTCTGTTTGTAATCGTTCAAAGAAGTTAATCATTCAGTCATTTAATTTCTTCACATTTAGTGTTTGCTTTTCTATCATCTACTTTTAACACCCAGTCCTTGAAGTGGTCATTCTGCAGCCAAAGCTCTTGAAATTGACATTTTCCCAGCATAAAAATAGGCAAAATGTGAAACAATGCAATAAATAAAATAAAATAAAATAAATAAATAAATAAACAAATAAATAAATAAATAATACAGTATAGAAAAATTACATTTTGATAAATGGAAACTAAAATTTTAAGCAACAATAAAAAAATCCCTGATATTCCATGACTTGGACCAAAAAAAATATAAAATTCCCTGACTTTCAATGACTGGAATAGACCTTTTAAAATTCCATGATATTCCAGAAATTCCATGACCCGTGGGAACCCTGAATACAAATGCTATTGATATTTCTAAAAATTATCAGTTAACATCAGAAATTAAGAGCCGCAGGCTTATATTTTAAACCTACTCTTT
Organism: Cirrhinus molitorella; assembly: GCA_033026305.1. Classification (NCBI taxonomy): domain Eukaryota; kingdom Metazoa; phylum Chordata; class Actinopteri; order Cypriniformes; family Cyprinidae; genus Cirrhinus; species Cirrhinus molitorella. The sequence continues at coordinate 17,657,587 of CM065135.1, forward strand.
TTTTTGTGTATAGGGTCCTTTTTTAAGACAATAATAGGGCCCTTTAAAATGTACATCTTAATTTTTCTGGTAATCAGATGAAGACATAACACATTAATTTAATTTATCCTGATCAAATGAAAAGAAACCCTTTTACTTTTGATATGATGGTAGTTTTCTCAAATTAAATGTTAAAATGCTAATGAAGTGACTCAATCAGATCTTGTTTTAAACATTTGCTGAAATAAATACAGGAAAAGATCGATTTGCTGCTTTTGAAAATTGATATCGAAATTGACATTCTAAAAAAATTAATCGAAAATTATTATTTTTTTGCCCAACCCTACAAAGTATGTTTGCAGACATTTTATGAAGAAATAAAATTATACCAACTTGTGAAAAATGGGCATCTGATGTCCCCTTTAAGGAAGCAGAGATGGCTGAAAGCGCATCCTGTCAGTTTTCTTTATTTTACTAACACACGTTCTTATGAGTGAGTATACATAAATAAAAGTAAACTCTTCTGACCAAAAATGACAGAATATTTTAGTTTTTTTTCCTGACGTGGTAAGGACAATATGCACCAATCATCAAGTTCAAGTTCCTGAACAAGATGCTGTGTGTATTGTGCTGAAATCATTATCATGCACAGAATGTTAAGTATGAGAGAGTATTATACATCCATGTGTTTTATTTTGTTTATTTATTTTAATATAATTTTTTACCATTTATTTATTTTTTATTTATTTATTTTATTTTTGGTTTTATTTACTCTTTTTGTAGGGATGGTTAAGGTTTGAGGTCAGACATGGTAAGGACATTTTGTTGTTTGTTGATCAGTTCGATGCAAGTGACATTCATATTGTCCTGACAAAATGTCAATAAAAAAAGATTGGAAGTGAAATCATGATCATGCTTTACACAGACGTATTGTGTGTTGACATCATTAAAACAAAAAGACATGCTGAAAGTAACAAAACAAGAGAGTTCAGTTCAACTCTTTTAAACTGTTATATTGACAATATAATTCATAGTGAAAACAAAAAAAACTTTTTCACTAGAAGTCTCAAACTTTTAGACCCCACTACTTTTGGCAAAAATTATGTTCTGGCATTTACCTCCAGTACAGACTTTCTGTCAGCATGTATCTGCATCACACTCTCAGCCCACTCCATCATACTCTCTCCACGAGGCACCTTGACACGCTCGTGCTTGAGCCGACCCACACGGAACTCGCCAGGATCATCACGGCGAACCGTAGTTGATGGCCGGGAACGTTCCATAGTGGCTTCTCTTCGGTTCTGGAGCCAGACAATAGCCCTAGAGGCAGAGAGATGCAAATTCTCAAATCACCGTTTCACAGATTTAATATTCTACAATATTGTATGTTGTTGAAATCTCTTTCGATACTGCAATCACAGACCTGGAGGCTCCAAATGCAGTGCAGGTGAAATAAAGCTGCCGGGTTTCAAATGGTATGAGGAAAGGACACTTGCTGGTTAACTGCTCACACCAGTCCGGGAGAGCACCACTAGCCAGGGCCAGTGGCTCCTACAAGTCAGAACAAAACCAAATCTTCAGTCACTTTTGATTAATTTAAAGCATTCTCGCTGAACAAAAGCATTCATTTCTGACTCCAAACTTCTGAACGGTACTGTACAATGTAAATAACATGCATAATTAACACATCAAATTACCTCGATCTGCTGCAGGATTTTGGTTGTGATTTTTTTGCTGGTGAATTCCTCAGGTGATGCATTGAACTGCAGCTCTTCCACATCTACACAAAGAAATGTGACTTCTAAATGCATTTTAATGAAAAAAAAATGTACTTATTAAAAGATATTGCTGAGTGGATCAACTCCTTACCTTCCTGTAGTGTGCGGCCAGATGAGGGTTCTCCTCCGATGGTAAAGAGGATGCGCAAGAGCTGAAGTACATCCTCTACGCTGCAGGCACTCTGTCCTGAGCCCGCCTTGGCCTGAGCCTGCTCGCGTGCAGCACTCAGGATGTCACAGCTCTGCGTGGCGGACAACGTCCCTGAACTCAGGCCCGAAGATCTGCAGCCACGCTCACAGAAGTCCTGCAAAACCATACATGTACTGTTAACACAAACTTCTCAATTTTTCCTCACAGCCCTTTTATAACAATCACAACAGACCTTTAACAACGCAATTACTGCATTCTTACAAAATTATATCGTTTATGGCCAAAGACGACAACAAAAACTTAAAAATCAAACCAAATAGAGAACAAAGTCCACAATGACACCTAAAAATTTCATGGTACAACATTTACACCCATTTAGGCATTAAAAGTTACATAAGGACAACAGCAACTGTCTAACAGGTGGCTACACAAGTGACAGTCAAGCAAGAAATAGAAAAATACTTGAAAAACAGAGAAGGGAAAATAAAGATGGTATGTATAGATATATATATGCACATCCGATGGCATTCTATACCTTGTATGCAGCTATGAGCTGCGAACAATTTCTGTTTTTCCTAATACTTTTATTAGAGCCGGTTAATTTCCAGTGGCGCAGGAAAGTTGAGTCTGCATTCTTCTGCATGTAGGTTATCAAGTCATTCTTTGGTAATTCATCTGTGCCAAGGTACTGTTCCACATGCTCTACAGACCAGCAACCCTACAACAGGAAGAACCAAATGTTGGTCTTTCCTGATTGTAAAGTCTCACGCAATACACATGCATTACAGTAGGTTTAACCACTAGAGAGGCCTGTGCATTTAACAATAGATACCACTGGGAGTCATTTCACAGTCTCCTGGCTTTAAGGTTAGTGACGGCTGACAGACAGTTTACTGAGAAGGAGCATTTACACATTGGGGACAGCCACAGAAAAATCACAGCCAAGATTTTAATGAGCCGAAAAGAGTGAATGAAAGGAAGATAGGTAGAGAGTGCGGAGCAAAGACATTAAAAACGTGTCATTACCATCTTTCCACTTTCTCTTTCTTTGTCAGAGTCCTTCAACTCTCTGTACATTATCCTGCAAAAAAACAAAACAAAAACAACGTTTATTAACACGTCTAAGAGAAAACTCGGAAAAAAATGGAAACGATAGACTTACGTATATGTAGGTTCCCAGATGCGTCTAAGCTTGTCGGGTTTAATAGCACCATTGCATGAGAGCTGGAGAAGCTTTTGAACATAATAGAAAATGGTGGACTTGTAGTTGTTGAGAGGTAGTTCTACTTCTCGAGTTGTCCCTAGACCTGCTACTTTGAGGATGAGAGCCAGACGGGGTGAAGGCGTGCATTCCACCTCCTCCTGCACCTCTGAGCGAGGCGTACCTGTAAGTACATTAACATGAATTTTGCAATGTAAAAATCACAAGAGATTGCTGTGCTTGAATCAGCAGCCAACCAGTGTTATTTAAAAAGGAGTCATGAACTGAAAAAAAAACAAAAAAAACAAATTCTGTTGATTTTGACATAAAAACATCCTATAAATTTCAGAACTCAAAGCTTTCTAGTTATTCTAAAGGTGTTCACACTTAGTACATAGTTCGGTTCATTTGGCCCAGACAAAAAAGGATAAGTCCTGGTCTGCTTAGCGTTCACACTGGCATTTTTGAAAGCGAACCTAAAGATACTGAACCTAAAGGCATAGTGATACGTTCACAACCTGATTGGACAGGTTGAATGACGTATATTTTGTGCTGGAACTCATTGAACACTCCAAACAAAAAAGAAAAGGTGCGTTTGACTTAAGTCTGCTCAGAGCCACTTTAAGTCAAATACACCTAATGCCATCCGCTGGACTAAGTGCGCTCATTGTTGCATGTATATGATTTTATTTTCACCCCTTGCAAACTCACAAAGAGCTCATAAAAGGCACTTTACCTCCTTGTTTGCCCTCTGATCATTTTGTTTGGATGCACCACCTGTTCCCTTCGTGAAATCATGTCGCATAGCGTCGCATCCTGTTTTTGGTTAGTTTAGAAGTATTTGGCTGTTTTGGATTCATATTTGGAAGACCAAAGGTGGTTTGTTGTGCACCAGGGTTCGGATGGCAGTGTTCACACTTACTCAAATGAACCGCACTAACAGAGTTCGTTTTAATCGAACCAAACATGACAAGTGTGAACACACCCTAAAAAAAAGCTTGTATTGAAGCTGATGTGCCAAAACAACAAATTGTGGAATGTGCCACTTTACTACGTAATATTGTGGCTAAACACTGCCTCTGCAGAAGGAAATAATCACCTGTTTCGACATCAGTGCCTGTTTAGGCCACTGGTTCGCGCATGTAGTAGGTAAATAATGAGAGAAGCAAATGCAGGTCTACGCAGAAACCAAATGATAAATACGGCTCAAAAGACAACAAGAAGCTATGCAGTACCAAGTTGTGGAAAAACAGTCTTTGCATTGTCTTCCTTCTGAACCCATCATTAGGAAAGAGTGGATGAACTTTACTTTTAATGAAGTTCCAGACCATGTCAGTAAGAACTTGGTCCTTTGTTTACTTAAATGTATCACGGATTCCTTTACAGACAAGGCAGAAATCAATGTGAGATTTTTAAAAAGACTGACACTACAAGTAGATGCTGAGCTGACTACAACGGATCTAACAGTAATGTCGCACCACACAAGCGTAACCGTTTTTATTATGTGGTCACTATTGCTTTGTCTGTAATTACAGATAGTTTGATATGCACTGAGCATTTGTGTGTATTTAAACTAAATCAGAGCAGTGTTTATCTATGAAGGATATCTCAAACATACACAACTGTCAGCCAATCATACCAATGGGCATTTACTTTGGAGTCTACAATCATCCACGTCAATTCAAATTGAACTTTCTGATTTCATGTTCTTTATAACATAAGTGGACCTCAGAGAACAGTACAAAAAATAAAGGCAGTTCATGACCCCTTTAACTAAAACTATTAAATAGTTGATTAATTGATTAATTTAAATAAAAGCTGAAATGAAAAAAATTAAAATGAAAAACAAATTACTACAACTAAATTGAAAATGTAAATATATTATATATAATATAATATAATATAATATAATATAATATAATATAATATAATATAATATAATATAATATAATATATATATATATATATATATATATATATATATATATATATATATAAATAAAATTACAGTAACACTGCAGCCAAAAGAGTGATAAGAATTTATCCCCTTTCTACAGCATCAACAGTACCTGGTGGAGGGATTTCCAGGTCTGTAGTTTGCTGAACGTTAGTCCGGCCTGGTCTAGGATCAAATGCAGGTACTAAAGCAGAAAACTGCCGTTTCAGTACAAAGTCGTCGTCCCAGGTCCTGCGCCGACCCCCTTTGGTTTCATACTCCTCTTCCTCCTTTTAGGCCACCATGGAAAAAGCAAAGTGGTAAAGCTCTCTTACACATAATGCTCAACAGCTTGTAAATGTGAAACATTTCACCTAACCAAAGACATGCTACACAGACGAACCATGCTGGTAAACGAGCGGAAAACATAAATCAAAAACAGGAACACCAAATACATTCCTAACCAATAAATACAGCACTATTCACCAAAGTAAACATAATACAAACAAAAAAAACACCAAATTTCAGGTAACCCAGAAAGGAGAACACGAAGAAAACCAAAAATAAAGGATTTCCACTGTACTATTATCGAAACTACAACAGGTTTTACCCTATGAATATGAACGTGGTAACCAAGGTTGACCCTGGACCGTACCAGAACTTCCTCATACTCCTGTTCCTCCTGATTGTCATCCTCATTCTCATCATCGTCGTCATCTGGCTCTGGCAAGTCCTCTTCGTCATCTAACTCTGCAAGCAATGTATTGGCCCGACAGCTGTCCAGGAAGTCTGGGTGAAAGAAAATCAGTAAAAACAGTCAGCTTCCATATAGCAAAAATGCAAGAACTCCGTGAACAAGACTGAGAATTAGTTTAGTAATAAGCCAAAACATCAAATTAGAGATTAATCTGCCAAAAACAGCTGACAAAAGGGCATGTACTAAGTCAAAAGAGGATGAAGGAAAAGAGTGTGAATAACAAATGTAACATGGCCTACCATAGAGGGAAAACTCAGCCTCCTGACCTGTGTCACTTTCACTAGATGTAGAGGTCAGGCTGGTCGTCAGCGTGTTACTGAGCAACTGGCCGACGGACAAACCTGTAGTTGCCGTGGCTACATTATTGCTGCTGGTTACTATGGAGGTGGACATTGTAACAGTTGAGGTGGTACCAGTGGTTGTAAGGTTAGGAAAGCTCTGCGCACCCATGAGAGGAGAAGCTGCAAACAAAACCCAAAAACTGATTAGTCTCCAAAAAGAACAAAATAAGCAGGTAACTGAAAACTAAAAGCTTGCTCTACAAACTAAACATGCTTCAAATGGCTGCAATATGCAAATCATGGCAAAGATTTGAGTCATGTTAATATTCACAGAACAGTTAAATAATCCAAAGCAGGGTGTAACTCAATACTCCTACAACAAAATGGTTGCTGTTACATAAATCACAAAAAAAAAAAAAATAAAATAAATAAATAATGAAAAGGCCAGGGAAGCTTGCAAGTTAAATTTTATAAAAATTTTTATGCAAATCCAGTCTAAGGCATAGCAAAAACACTGTTGCAACTGACAGGAAATACTTCTATTTCTCCTCTTTACTTACATGTTTCAGAGTGTATCATATATGATGTATTGAAAATAATAATCCTCGACTTAAGTCAGTGATTCAAAAGATTTCTAAACCAGTGGTTCTCAACCAGGGAGCTAGGGCCCACTCGGGGGCCTCAAAATAATTTAAAATAAGTAGTGCTGTCAAACATTTCATTGCATCTAAAATAAAAGTTTGTTTACATATTATGTTTGTGTACTGTGTATATTTATTATGTATATACAAATACACACACCTAAAATATTTTTATTTATAATCTAAATTGTATACAGGTATATATACATATAAATATTCAGTTTTAATATATACGTCTGTGTGTGTATTTATATGTACATAATAAACATACAAAGTAAACACACATATAGTATGTAAACAAACTTTTATATTGGATGCGATTAATCATTTGACAGCCCAAAAAATAAGACAAAACAAGCATTAAAATAAGATTACTCCATTTTTTTTCATTTAATAACCCTCCTTAACAACGGTTAGTTTCCTCCGAAGAACAGTCAGTCACTAATCTAGAAAAACATTAACATAGCATAATTTTAAATGTGTAATTTGTAAATTAATATAATCGTAAAACTGTATTTTTATAATGAATATACACTACCAGTCAAAAGTTTTTGAACAGTAAGTTTTTAAATGATTTTTATAGAAGTCTCTTCTGCTAAGCAAAAGCAGTAATATTGTAAAATATTTTTACCACTTAAAATAATCGCTGTTTATTTGAACATTTTTTAAAAATGTAATTTATTCCTGTGATCAAATCAAAATTTTCAGCATCATTACTCTTCTCACATGATCTTTCAGAAATCATTCTAATATGCTGATTTGCTGTTCAAAAAACATTTCTTATCTTCTTCTTCATCATCATCATCATCATCATCATCATCATCATCATCATCATCATCATCATCAACATTTAAAACAGTACATTCAGAGATGTGGAAATTAACACTTATTAAGCAAGGATCCTTTAAACTGTTTAAAATAAAGACATTCATAATGTTACAAAAGATTACTATTTCAGATCAATGTTCTTCTGAACTTTCTATTTATTGAAGAAGCCTGAAAAAAAAAAATTCTACTTGTAAATTCTACTGTTTGTAACATGTTTTTTTGAGCAGCAAATCAGCATGATTTCTGAAGGATATTGTGATTGGAGCAATGATGCTATGCTAAAAATGTAGCTTTGAAATCTGAGGAATACAATTACATTTCAAAATATATTCAGATAGAAAGCAGTTATTTTAAATAGTAAAAATTATTTCAAATTCAAATGTTACTGTTTTTGCTGTACTTTGGATCAAATAAACGCATGGTGCTTGGTGAGCAGAAGAGACTTCTTTTTAAAAAAAAAAAAAAAAAAACCCACAACATTAAAAATCCTACTGTTCACTTTTGACTTGTAAATTGTACTATTTGCAAGTTATGCCCAATTCTAAAATATTTTAATTTTGGTAGAAAACTATGTACAAATATGTTTTTTTTTTTTAAATCCTTATTCAGTAAATGAAAAATTACTGGAAGAGTAAATTCATTGGTTGAAAAGAATTTGAACCCTGAAGATCATTTAGCTTCTTAAACTTCCAAAATCCTGAAACTAATTTCTTTTAATTTTGACAATTGTGGTTACTTTTAAATGTACTCAACTCAAGCTTTGAATCTTGTTGTGGACAATATAGGCCTATGGAATCAAAAAGGTGGAGAACCACTGACCTAAACCAGGTATTGGCTGTTAGAAGGGTACAGCTGAAGATACTCACTGGCAGTGCTCATTACATTGCGTCCCAGCGTGTTAGTGTTGTTATCGCTGCTGCTTCGGCTCAGGTTCATGTTGTTGGTGGCATTGGTGCGAGACATGTTGGGTGCTCTGCGCACGAACGACTCCATCAGGCTGGCCTCGCGAGATGACAAGTTGGGTACACTGGCACTAGAGCTCATTGGCGCTCCAGCTGCCAAAAGCGAGCTGACAGAGAGCCGCGCACTGGTGGCAGAGCACAATGGCCTCTGGGATGCAGCGTCCTTACTAGATGACTCAGAAACCGAGCTGACGTCCGGCGAGCTTACGCTCACAATTCCCATAGAGATGGCTGTCGACTCAGCCGACTGTCTTGAAGTGCCATCGGGTGCTGGTGTTTTACGTTCGCCGCTTTCACTTCCTGTGTCTGCGGTTAGTGTGCTGGTGCTGGAGGCAGAGCCAGCTTCGGCTGTAGAAAGCACAACTATGGGTTCTTGACCTTCCGCCCCTGGGGGCCCTCCGACGATGCCTACTCCCTGCTCCAACAGGCTCTCGACTCTGCGCTCCACTCGGGTGGAGCTGAGGCTTATATCGCTGCTGCTGGCCACGCTACACACCGAACTGCTACTACCCTTGCGGCTAGAGGAACTGGCACCCGCTGTGGAGGATGAGCCACCCTTGTCTGGACAGTTATTTTTCACCAGGCTGCTCCAGGACTGCGGCGTGCCTGCAACAGTGGATGAAACAGGTTTGGGTGATGGCGCTGACTCAGGGTCGTACCCTGGCGCAAGCTTGAGGTCAAACTTCCCTTCCGCACCCATACGATACGAGTTTGAGCCACCGGCATCCCAGGTGACATCAATCCAGCCTGGAAAGTGGGGGAGGGAGGGGGGATATGAACGGGTGAGACCCAGCAAGAGAGCAGAGAAAGACAGCAGCAAGTCAAAGACAACAGCTTTTGCTCGACACTGGACCAGAAATAGCAGAACCAACCAAGATCACTGGATGAGGTCAAATTGATCTGCAAAACCTCTCCAATTCATACAATTTAACTACTGGAATTTATCTAAGAAGAAACCCAAATCATTCTGGTCCAGGTGAAGCAGTGAGGTAGAAACACGAAGCACAGAAAATGACAAATTAAAAAAAAAAAAAAAAAGCAGTAGAATTTTGCAAATGCCAAGCTACGAAGCCACTTAAGAAAAAGAACAGAAGAATCATTTTGGTCAGTGTCAAATACACTTGCAATGGAGTTCATTCGGAGCTTGCAAATTGTGACATCAACATGCACTTGGCTTGACTGATGGAGACAGGTTAAAAAGGCTGTTTTACACACTGAAACATGGCTGCCCAAAGAATCAATAGCAACAGAGTGGATGCTTAAGATAATACAAGTAGGACATCAAAAGTGTTACCTGTTAAGTTGGGGGGGAGGGATAAAGGTTGCACTTCAAAATAGCAAACTAATAAAAACAAAAAAGTATGGAATGACAGTTGCAGAGAGCAAAAAGTACTAATCTAACACTTATCATTGAACTTCAGAGTGTGAAACAGATTTTTCTTGTTTTTTATTCATGCAAAATAGAAGCAGGAGGAAAGCACCACATCAAGAAGTAGTAAACACAGGGAGAAAGACTAGTTTCAGATCAGCCTAGTAATAGCTTCGTATCTTTGTAACTGCACAAAGACACTTGAAAATAAGAAGGGCTGATCTGAAAGCAGTCCCTCTGAGGCATGCTGGGAAAACAAGTCAACTGTGATCTAACGTTTGCTGTTTTACTGTGTGAACGTCAGTAATGGTAACTCCATCTCCCCCCTCACTTGTGATGAATTTGCTGCAGAAAGCTCCTCAAAACATGCAAATGCACTTGATGTTCACAATTTGTTTCCCTTAAACATTGAAGTATCACTGAACTCCATTGTTGATTGGCCAGTAAACCACTTTTCATGTGGTGGTCCGATGCAGTGGCGCCTTGAACACCGTTGTACAGAAATCTGCTATGGCATAAGCATTACACATTGCGCTGTCCTACACAAGCTATCAACGGTTGGATGCACACACTAAGAGCCACAAAAGTGACACCGGTCCTCACCATTATGAGCCTCTCCGGTCACAGTGCCCTCTCCGGCAGGATTGCCATCTTGGTCCCTCCACTTCCAGTCGATACCGCGCACCACCCGCGCCCCTGGTACAATGTACTTCATCACCTGAGAGCGAAAGAGCCGGCGCTGCCGTCTCAGGTTGGCCTCTGCCTCCTTCACTGCTTTACCTGACAATGGAGAACAAACCTTGACTAATTGGAAACATGAGCAGAGACAAAGCAGTGTCAAATTAAAATAGCATGCAATTAAGGAAGGTCATTTTTCGTTTGTGACAGTGCAGACAAATTAAAACGACATGTTTGCTAAATAGCTCTCTTTTAATGACTCCACTCTGAGTTCGTATGTTAATAATTTCATTTACATAATCCAACGCTATCATGATGAGAGATGACTCGTTAAAGCCGGCATCAAATGGAAATTTTTATTGGTTACTGTGAACAATTTAACCATGCATACAATTTTAACCATGTTATTTTTAATCAAAATGTCATAACTCACATTCAGATTCTTCCTCCAATCAATGAACAACCATGTACAACCAAATACTCATACTTCCAACAAACAGCTCTCTGACTAAGCATAAATATTATAATTGGATTACAATGAGACAAAGTGTAGTATTAGAAATAATTGGTACTTACCCAGCTGGTCCTCACACACACCAGTAACAGTGCCATAGATCTCTAGACCAGACAGGGAGAGGTAGTGTGTTTGTCCGCTGGCATTCTTCCCCATCTGTTTAATACGAATGTGTCTCCAGCCCTGCTTCTCATCTTTGGATGGATCCAGAGGCCATGTGGCTGTCGATCTAAGGCGGTAATGTGTCTTATTAGTAGATGCACAAAAAAGACACATGGTCAGGTCAAAGTAGATTATAACACACATACCCTGGCTCATTGAGGGAGCTGTCATCCACATGGGTGTAGAGAGTCATCCAGTTCTGACCGTCTTTGGACACTTGAAACACCCAATTCCGGAGGGCGGATCGACCGTATCCACGAGCGTGGCGAAGTGTGTATGCAGAGGGGATGACCCATAATCCAAGATCGATGGCAAACCAGGCATTTTTGTCATCGTTGGTGTGACAATTTAGGGCAGAGCTGTCTCTGCTCAGGATGTCCTCAAGTCGGCCGTAAGGCAAGTTTCTGCCCTCAGAGGAAGTCACAACCACTAGTCCGTAAGCAGCTGGGTTCACCCATTCATATGCGGTCCTGTGGTCAAACAGAAGAGGAATCTTTATTTAATAATTTTGTTTAAATGGGTCTTGTTAGGGTTCAAAGTAAGAGAATTAACAATTATGATCAAATCTATATAAAAGATCATGCAAAGCAGCTCACTTTGCATTGGTACCAATCCAGTATACGATTCCATTCTCGTCAAAGTCATGTTGGTGCCTGAAGGTGAAGCTCTGACCCTCTCTGAGCTTCCTAACAAAGATGAATGAGGACCTGTCAAAGTCATACCACTGCTTGGCCACCTGGGGAAAAAGGGATGAGACAACGTTATGACCTTTTCTCAGAAGCCTGTGGGGATACAGCTGAGTAAATATGGAATATTACAAGAAATAAACAAAAAAGTTTTCCTACCATCTTGAGCAGATACTGCTCCAGTGACTCTACAGTTGCCAGCGGCTCCATCTTCAGCATTCGACCAGTTCGGTCAATCAGGGCCGTTTCACCAGGAGCACGCTCCAAACGGAAGCGTAACCTCCTTGTCAGTATCTAATGCAGAATGCAGACAGAAAAAGATTTTAATAAAACATCACCAATCGTAATAAAATGTGTCACTGTTTTATATGCACCAAACCAAAAATATACACCCAAACATGGAAACTGACCTGTAAATTATATGTTGAGCCTGGTGTATCATATAAGTGGAGAGGTAGCCGCTCTATTGACTCCAACACTGCTATCAGTTTGCGGATTAAGGCAACTGCTGGTCGGCTGGAAGACAGAAACAATTAAAATGTAAGACAGACTACAGGAAAACAAAATCTCTCACTGTGTTCAAACCAGACAAATTAAGTTGAAGTCAAAAGTTTACATACACCTTGCAAAATCTGCACAATGTTTTACCAAAATAGGAGGTATTATACAAAATGCATGCTATTTTATTTTATTTTTTTATTTAGTACTGATATATTTCACATATTTCAAGACATTTACATATAGTCCACAAGAATAAATAATAGTTGAATTTATACCAACCCAGTTCAAAAAAGTTTACATATACTTGATTCTTAATACTGCGTTGTTACCTGAATGATCCATAGCTGCTTTTGTTTTGTTTAGTAATAGTTCATGAGTTCATGAGTCCCCTGTTTGTCCTGAACAGTTCAGAAAAATCCTTCAGGTCCCACAAATTCTTATTTTTTAACATTATGTATTTGAACTCTTTCCAACAATGACTAATTTTGAGATCCATCCTTTTACACGGAGGACAATTAAGAGACTCAAAAGCAACTATCAAGGTTCAAATGCTCACTAATTCTTTAGAAAGAAACATGATGCATTAAGTCAGGGGTGTAAACTTTTGAACAGAATGAATGTGTACATTTTCTGATCTTCAAATTCAATTTCACCCCCAGCTCTTAATGCAACTTTTATTTTGGTAAAATAATTAACATTTTGCAGATTCTGCAAGGTGTATGTAAACTTCTGACTTCAGCTGTAAACTGCTGGTTGAGACTCAGATGGCTCAATTACCGTTATGTGTAACAGAAGATACTTTACCTTTCATCATCTTCATTTTCAGTAAACGCAGTCTTAAACACATTTATTCTTTCCATCAGAGGCTTACAATCATGTTTCATGTCTAGCTCCACACTCTGTGAGGAAAATATAATAAGTAAATTGCTAATGAGTATTGGGATTAAAAGCAGACGTTTAACAACTGAAAGTTAAATTGTGCATGACTCACATTGCTGAGGACAGTAAAAAGTGCTTGCACGAGGCCACTGCTGCACATTTCATAAGGAGAAATGGTGTTCTCATCTTTGAGAACGACTATTAAATTCTCCAGAGCTGTTTTCATGAGGTCTCGCCATGTGTTTTCACCTTCAATGCACTAAAAAAAAAAAAAAACAAGAAAACTGTTACTCATTGTCTTTTTGACCCCAACTACATGGGAACTAAAATAAACCGTGACAACAGTATATTTTATGGGTAGATAAAGCTTTTAGAATAATTCTACCTGTCTGTTTGTATGTAGCTCCCAAGCAGACTCCAGCTGTGTGGCGATGTTTCTTAAAGTGACCACTACACCTCTCGGCATACTCTCCACAGCCTTGAAGTGATCGTCATACAGATCTCTAGCCATGGTTTTTACCTACAGTCACAGAGATGGAAAGAGAAAGTTGGGTAATGTCATTTTCACACTATAACAGTCTGTTCAGTAAAAAGAACAACATAACTGACTCAAATACGCATATCAGTCATGCTTTAAAGGTTAAAAGGAATACTTAGTAATCATACCTTTTGTTTAGTTTTTTCCAATTTGGATTTGAGCTTTCTTCCTCGCTTACCAGTCCAGCCAGTAACAAACTCAGACCCTGTGACAAACAAAGGACCCAATAATTGAGTGACTGAGGAAAGACATTGGCTAAATAGATTCGTTTAAATGATTATTACAAACGTACCTAGAGAGGTTTCTGCAGTGAAAGAGTGCTTAGTGCCTCGGTTTGACTCAAACACAAAGCCTGGTAGGTCCTCTTTGAGGATGGTGGCCTGCTGGCCATCTGAGTTATGGATGGCAATCTCGCCCTCTTTCAGGCAAGTTAAAGACCAGTTGCCCACAGTGAGTTTGGTGGGGCCCTGTGTGGACAAGATGGGCTGGCTGGCTGTTACCGGTTTGACCTGACTTCTGGCACGCTGCAGCTTCTCCAGAAACTCACTTCGGCTTTCTACAGGAGGGATGAAAAGAAAACATCAGCTACTATAGATAAAAAAGCCAATCATAATTTAACAGAGTTTAATATAGCTCTGTTCTTTGCAGGAGACCTACCCGAGCTGTCAGAGCCACCCTCCGGGCTTCCACTGGAGTACATGGTGGCCAGTTTACCATCTAGGATGAAGCGGAACCAACCATTGCTGCCATTGGAAAGCTCCAAAGCAGCTGCATCACTCCAGATATAAAGGCAGTCTCTGCCTCTGATGATGGACCAGTCTCTCCAGTGGTAAGGCTTCCCCTGCTGGATCTCTTTGGCATCCTCTTGTGGTTCATCATCCTGGAAAATAAGACAGACTGATTTATTTCAGAGCAAATTCTTGAATTTAGTCATCAACAGACTTTACTGGATACACACACAAAAAAAACTAAAAAAAAAAAAAATATAGAATCAAATTTGGAATCAGTTAAGTCTGACCTTTTCAGGTTTGGCCTCTTCCTCATTTTCATCATCTGATGTGGGTCCTGCCAGAGTGGACACCTTATTAATGACACCCAGCCTGGCCAGCTGATCTAGGAACACGTCACCTCCCTTATCCACTAGATCCCTAATGATCTGGAGTGCCAGCAGGTGACCATCATCATCATCCTGTGAAAAAGGAGTAGAAAGGTCAGTAAGACTTAACTTCAACCCTATTAAATTTCAGAGAAGATCACCAGGAGGGAAAGACTTAAAATATCCAACCTCCTGATCCAGCACAGTCGCAGTGATCTCCACAAGCACAGTGGGCAAGTTGTGTCCAGCATCAGAGTCACATACTTCCTTAAGTAGAACTTCAGAACTGTAGTGCACCATCTTTCTGATCAGAGCTAAACTAGCTTTCCTGTGAAAGATTATACAAACAAACCATCATTCAAAAGGAATGTACTGAGGCCCTACCAACAGTTGGCAACAAAATACAACTGGTTTCCTTTTTGAAAATGTATGATGGCCCTGATGGTCCTCTAGAGCCCCTCACCTTATTGAAGGCAGCATGGTTTGCTGAAAGGTCTGTGCAAATACTGGAAGCAGCCTTTTCAGGTAGATGGGCGCCATCTCGGGGTCACCTTTCGGCTCACTGCCCTCTTCTTCTTCTTTATTAACATCCTTCTTTTTCTTGTCATCCCCCTTGTTGACAGGACACATCCAGTCTCCTATATCAAACACAAGAAACACTATTTTCAAAATGTATTGTTTGAGCCAATGCTGCTGTGTCTGGCTGGTTTGATATGCTCAACTGACATGAGCAGGATCCGTACAGATACTGTAAAAAAAAATTCTCTTCATGCACTACTTTTTTGATTTTCAAGGAATTCAATCAGAGATCTCATTTATGTTTTCTATTTCAAATTCTAAAAACAGAGAAATGGATAAAAAAAAAAATAAAAAGCCCAAATAAATCACGTGAAGTTTTACAACTAAAACATTAAAGTTTTTACTATAGTAAAACAACAGTTAATTTTATTAAGGAATTTGTATTTGTGTACACTTTTCTTTCTTTTTTGTTTTTATAACTGAACTGCCTTAATGGTCTGATGTTTTCTACTGTTTAAGAAAAAAGTTGAAAAAAATTTGTGAAATCGCTCCGAAATCCTGATATGAAACATGATTTGCAAACCAGCACCAAAGTCTGAATCTAATTTTTTGTGATCAGTGATACGAAGATCTGATCTAAAGCAAATGATTTGCAATCCATGCTCCGAAGTCCCGGCATGAATAATGTCACTGTCAATAAACCGTGAATCATTTGACTTGAACTTTGCGTATCGCAAATAATTAGATTTAGATCGAGACTTCATATCACGTAATCTCAAATCATTTGATTTGAATAATTTAATTCACAAAATGTTTCACAAACCCATTCCGATCTAAAATCAATTACTTCGCAATACACAAAGTTCCAATCCAAATCAAATGAATTGCGATCCAAGATTGACAAATGTTTTGAGATAAGCAATCTAATTGGAGCGCTTCTAAACAGTAAATTAAGTGGTTTAATGGATTCAAAGTTTCAAAGAACTCCATTCCACCCATTGCTATGTGCTTTTTAAAATCATGTTGAAATTCAAAATTGAAAGGTCTTTAATTTGATCTGTTTTTTGCTATTGAATGACTTGAAGTAAATTATCAAAGTCACAAGTCTGAATCAATCTGAGTGGTTCCAGCGTAAATGACTCAATTGATTTGGTTCATCTGTACTCTTTTCACATCAATTGTTTTTCTGACATTAACTGAAATAAGCAAAAAAGTATGATTTTTTTTGAATGAATTTTGAAAAAAAAAAAAAATGATGTGTGCTTATTGACAAAATTAAATACTTATTTTATAGATGCATTGTCTTTCAATAATTCAAGCACTTTTTGAAAGGACCTCTTTAGGAATATTTTCAAGGTTTTTTAGGCCTTCAATTTCAAAAAGTCAAATTCAGGCACTTTAAGCACCTTGCACGAACCCTCTAAGAGCATTGTTCTAACAGCACCAGTGGTTAACTGAAAAGTCATGAAGTAGAGATGAAAGCTGATGGACTCACCAGGAGACTGGAGAATTGCTACAACCTCGCTGTGTCCTCTCTCTCTAGCTTTGTCTAATGGAGTTTTCCCATCTTCATCTCTCAGGTCAGGGTTGGCCCCATGGCGCAGTAAAGTCTATTGTAAAAACATCAGCCATAAAATAAATTTTTATTAAAAAAAAAAAAAAAAGTATAATAACTAAAAAGACTTGGTCACATGATAAAAACTTTACCTTGGCTACTTGTGGCCTGCCAAAACAGGCAGCATAGTGCAGAGAGGATGACCTCTGACCTCTATTGACATCAGCACCTCTCTCGCAGAGGAACTCCACCTTAAACAGGCAAAAATACAGTGCAAGTCCTTAGAAAACAATGCTCATTTGTTGCACTGACCCAATTTTTCTAACTTATACAAGCCATCACCAGATGACAAAGGGGGTCAGGAAATCAGGCTGTATTAGTTTTCATTATGCATGGCATTTGTAACACTGCTGCTGGTGTACAATCTTGCCTATTTAGTTGTGCCTCCTCCACATAACCATATTGCACAATGCTGTCCTAAATTCAGTGTGCAACCTTTATTCACAAGCCTGCTGTGTGTTTGCTCATGCTCGTTGCACTGTGTCTGAAGGCAATTTTTTGCAGCAAAATTCAAGAAGACAAAAATAAAAAAATAAAAAACACCTCTTACCATTTCTTGTGTTCCAAAAGCGGATGCCCAGTTCAAGAGAGTCTGTCCTACATCATCCATAAAATTCACTTCAAATGCTTGGGAGGAAATAAAACGTAACAGTAGAAGTTAGTCAGGATGTGATCAGGATGTAGTCAGCCCTCAAAGTCCACCCCCATATCCAAAATATTGATCTTGCATGCACTACTTAAACACTTACCACCGGTGTCGATGGCATCAATGAGAGCATCGGTGTCTTTACTGCGTATACAGTCAATAAGCTGTCGGTGGGAGCGTTCCCCAGAGCTGTCGAGACGCCGCAGACCAGGGATACGGCCGGTAGAACCAGCTGTAGATTTGGGCAAAGCCTTGCGGCCCTCAAAGAGCAGCACCAGCAGTAAATCCACCAGCCGCATGGTGTCCAGCACACAGCGCTCATCCCCCTGTAGAGCACTCTCCATAGAGTCAGGCAGCTCTGAGCGCAGAAGATCCTAAAGAGATACAACACAAATGTTCATAAAATGTCTCTTGCAGTCATCTGTCATAAAAAAAAAAAACTGAGGAAACACACAGTACTTGTTATATCTAGCAAATGGACAGTATGTTCCTGTGAGAATATACATCTTACATGTGTGACAAGTGGTGAGCCTCTGCATAGTGTGGACAGAAGGCTGACAATAGTGGACACTTGGTTGCTCAGCTTAGAGTCCGCAGCAGATGGAGTGGCTCCACTAGAGGTCCTGCCAGGCTTGCAGGTGGAGGAGGGTCCAGATGCTGTCCCTCCTGCTGCAGCCATACGGGACAGCAGCTCTTCTGTCAGTCCATGCTTAGCTAATGGGGCTGGATCAACTCCACGCCGTGTAAACCGGTCCGCCAGTGAAGCGAAGCAACGCAGAGCTCCATCAGACACCTGCGGATGACACCAGAACAATAATTGGTTAGTTGAATAACATTACAAACAAAGCAAGTCCTTTATAACTATGGAAAAGCAAAGTATAATTTTATTTCTATTAATCAATAGTTACTTACAGTACTATTCAAAAGTTTAGGGTCAGTAAGCTTTGTTTTGTTATTAAAGAGTGAAATAAACACTTTTCAATCACACAGCTTTTCTAAAGTTTGGGACCAGTAAGATTTTTAATGTTTTAATGTGATTTCTGAAGGATCACGTGACACTGAAGACTGGTTTAATGGCTGATAAAAATTCAGCACTGCATCACAGAAATAAGTCATATTTTAAAGTATGTTAAAACAGAAAACCACTATTTTAAATTGCAATAGTATTTCACAAGCAGAAAAGACTTCTTTAAAAAAAACATTAAAAATCTTACTGATCCCAAACTTTTGAACAGCAGTGTATAATGTTACAAAATATTTCAACTTAAAATAAATGATATTCTTTTGAACTTTCTATTCAAAGAATGACGTGTGGAGAATCATGAGACAGTGATGACTGGAGTAATGACTGCTGAAAAAAGTCAGCTTACCTATAACTGGAAAAAACATTTTAAAACAAATCATCAGACCATGAACTTTTGAATGGTTTTCATGCCTCACACAAAAACAGCTAGAGAAGCCATACAGCATCCAAAAAAACAGCACAGTTTTAGGTGAACTATCCCTTTAAGGTCCTGTTTACACCTGGTATTAAGATGCTTTTTGGTCGATCACATCACAACTAGACGAGGGAGACATTTCCGTTTAGACCTGGCATTTTCATCCGTCTCTTCTGCCCACTTTGGTCCTGATTTCTTTCAAGGGAAGAGTCTATGGGCAAGTGTATGTGGGCCTTTTCTGATCTTTCAATCTAATATTCATTATAAACAACAAGGGCCTATAAACATTTACCAATCCTATAAATGACACATTGTGTGTGCAGAGGCTTCGGCATGATCATGGATATTGTCCTTATCACAGTGAAAAAATAAAACATTCACAATAAGAACAAAACTATGCCTTTGTAAAATAAACAAAACAAACAGTATGCGCTTTCAGTCATCTCAACAAAACAGACTTTGTTCCTTTTGTTTTGTTAATTTGTTATTTAACAAACATTTTGTGTAGGCCTATTTATTTTATTCCTATCATGTGTCATTTTGTTTTTCACCTTTTGTTTGTAGAAAAACATTTTTAATGGGTCACATATGCTTATTCTTTGTAATTTAATTTTAAGTGTCATCTAAAAAATTAACAACGTAATGTTTAAGGATGAGCTCAGTCAGTGGAGAGCAGGCGCTCTTTAGAGGCTGTTTGAATACATCCGACCACAGTATGATCACAAACTGTTGTTTGTTTGTTTTTTTTGACTAAATCTGGAAGTGGTTGATTTCACAGCTGTATTTAGTGTTGTACACCTGCAATCGCATTAACAAAAATGCATCTTAATACCAGGTGTAAACAGGGCCTAAGTGTTACTCATGTACTACCTGGTGGTCTTCATGTTTCAGCAGACTAGAGAGGGACTCCACGCATGTCTCTAGGGAAGAGTCTTGTGGCTCCATCTTACTACAGAGGCGAGAAACTACTGCCATGGCAGAGTGCAATGTGTCCTTGTGCACAAGATGACCGCTGTCCCTAATGAAGCTCAACACACAGTTCAGTCCACCTGCTTCAAATACAGCTCCAGACTCCCGTGTGCAGATCAGCTCCAGAACCTGATGACACAAGACAGTGTATAGTATGACCATCATGCATAGTGGAATTTACTGTTCAAAAACAGCTTCATAAGGCATCTTTTCAGCCGTTTAAACAAACTGACTGAATCCTGTAAAAAAAAAATAATAATAATAATAAAATTCTGAAAGTCATGGCAGTAAATATAGCAATATTTACCTTTACACATTGTTCAGCCAGATCTCTGCTGGTCCTGTTGTTGAGCTCCACCACCACTAGCCGGTTACACAGAGCTTTAATGGCTCCATCTACTCCCACAATCCTGCGGGTGCATTCAGCAGACACGTCCAGGTAATAGGTGATGGCCCTGGCTGTCACTTCCAGCACATTATCTGGCGCACTCTCATCCAGGAAGATCTTACACAGAGCTGGGAGAAATGTCCGTGGAGGACACCTGCAGTGGCGAGACAGCAGTGTCAGAGTAAAATGAAGGTCTGCACAACGTGGAGGGACAATGCTGATACAAGATGAACATGTTAGATAACAACAGCGATGTGATGCAATAAACCAAAAAAAGTGTCAGCTCAATTTCTATTTTTATTTAAAGACAGAAAACAATGAAATCTCAATGCATGTCTCCTGTTTTTCATAAGTAAACAAAGAATTACTCCAACCTTTCAAAGCAAAGGATACATCTCTTACTCAAGTGACATGCTGCCACAAATATTATCCAAAATGAACAGCAATCAACTGTAAATCTAAACAAGTCACAGACCTAATTATTTACATGTGCAAATAATAATAAAAAGCTTGTACAGTTTGTTGTCCTTGGGTTTAAAAGGACAGTTGCATTTCCCCTTTGGGTAACCACTACCCATGATCTACAGCTTTTTACAAACCACTTGTGACTGAGCAGGGTCATCACATTTAAGACCAAAAAATTTCCCACACAACCGAGGTGCTTCCTTGTTTGTCTTGATTATCTTCAGCAGCTTTTGTCTGCCTTGGTTTACTCAGTTTGAGAAATCAGCACAACACTGCTGATCCAATAATTGATCACCAAATTTAATTATAGACTTTTCAAGACAAGCAAAGACAAGCAGTCTAGTGCTAACCCTTTAATAATACATGTTAGAGTGAGTTACTGTGTGAATCGAATGACAGCAGACTTTTGTGTACTCATTAAGTTCACAACTTAATTCAAACAAATTATATTTAAAAAAATGCCCTGGCTCTTTCAAGCTTTATAAATGGCAGTGAATGGGTGCTGAAGTCCAATTAAGTGCATACAACCATCATAAAAAGTGCTCCACATAGCTCTGAGAGGTTAAGAAAGCCCTTCTAAAGTGAATCGATGCAAAAATATCCATATTTAAAACTTTACAAACTCTTACTGTATTCACCTGCAAGAAGAAAGTCATATTCACCTAGGATGGTTTGAGGATGAGCAAATCATAAGGTAATTTTCATTTTTGGGTGAACTATCCCTTTAAGACTACACACAAATTCTCATAATATCTAACAATGTTTCACCAGACACTCCCTTTCATTTAGGACTTTATTCTTCCATATTACACTTCAAAAATAATATTTAATTTCAACGTCTAATTTTAAGTGACTCTTAAGTTTTACATTTATCACTGATCAAAAAAAAAAAAAAAAAAAAAAACACAGTAACCCTAGCTTTTTCTAGCTCTAAGTGCCCCTTGTCACACTTTTTACAAGTTAATAAGCAAATGTACCACAGTCTAAATTTTCAGAAAATTCAGATAAATTGTTCTCTTTTTTTCCATCAAAAGTAATTAACCCCTCACCCAAGCAGAACTGGCAACTCATCAGTTTTCAGACTTACGTTTCGAAGCAGCGGTCGACGTTGTCTGACATGAGCAACAGCATGCAGAGCTGCTCCAGGGCGATGAGCTGCATATCCCTCTCATCACCCTGTCCCATCTGCAGCCACTCCAGCAATGTGTCCGGGTCCACGTCCGCCATTACGCCCCACTTCCCAATCCACCCAACACCCAGTCACCCCGCCAGCAGCAGGAGAGAAATGAACAGGGGCAGTCACTGATCCTCTCGTTGTCTCATCAAGTCTTCACCTTCATAAGAAAAAGGAACAAAAGAAGAGCTTGACATCTGGTATACAACAGGAAACAAAAATGCCACTGTGTGTGTTTTTTGGCACTGATCTGAAAACACAACCCTTAAATAAAAAAATGAAAACTCTTGGGTAATAACAAAACGGGTGGAGCAGATGACTCCTTGAAGATGTACAAACTTGAATGCTATACTAATAGGAGTAAAACTGACTATAAACATGATGAACTGCCGCCTGTAATGAAAGCACTGAAAGAAATCGCTATGATTAGCTGATTAGTAAGCTTGGTCAACAATAGTTCGCATGATGAATAGTTAATCAATGACTCACAACGCATGGCCCAAACAGCCCAGCTTTTCAGTGACACAGTAGGCAATACAAACTGAGAAATCACTATGCTTTTATTGTTCTGAGAACTAAACCATTGCGGAAAAAGCAGCATTTGTTTCCTGAGCCAAGCAGGAGGATAAATTTATGTGATTTGTGTGAAATAGCAAAAGTCTCTCCTTCATTATTAACCAGTTGGCTATAGACAGACAAACAGACATGCAGGTTTCAGATAGATCCACCACCTTCTTAGAGACTAACAGAGAGATCCACTTATCAACAGATTAAGTGACTAACTTGATTCAGGAAGAATGTCCTGTTGAACTTGACATTCAAAGCAACTGTTGGATTTACTGGCTGGAGAGGAAAAAAAAACAACACATCACATACACAAACACTGTTACTTCGCTACTCTAAAACAAGTTGTCACCTGATTGTGACCTGAATCAGATTAGACAGTTATGTTCCATAGCAAACACATTCAGCAGAACTTTTTAAATTCATGAGCTAACATATCCCGAGTTGCTCTTTCTGGTTTTGTAACCTGTTTTTTTAAACAGCTACACTGGACCATTGTAAACCACACAATGAATTCAATATACTAGACTTCTGAAAACAAGTTCTGATGCCATAGCCTTGGGTTACCCTCTCTCTCTCTGAAAGAAAACGAAGAAAATTCTAATTATACTACCTTCAAAAGAATAGGATCTGTTTGTTTCAAGCCTATCAGCCCACTAGTCTATAATAACAAACTATAAAATTTTCATATTGTTATTGTTAAGATTTTGATTGTTGTTAATTAACATGACCCTATAAAGTACACTGTATCATATTCAAAACATGAATTTCTAAAGCCCCAACACAATCAAAATATCAACACAAATCAAAACATTTTCTAATCTACATGTCTTCCGCCCGCTTTCCGTTCATACTTTTTAGTTAAAAAAAACAACAAAAAAAAAACCTTCAGTTCATGGTACAAAGGTCTTCCTGCTGCGAAATCTTTAACAATGATTTTTAAAAAGCAAATGTATGATTAATTTTTTATATTGTTATTAACATTTCAAAATAAACATTTACTGGATTGGAGCAACTTGGGTTTATGTGATCCAGCTTTTGGGGAATGTTTATTCACTCAATCATACAAATCAACACTGTATTCCATTGCATTTCATGTTTTGCTGCCTACAAGTAAAACCACAAAACTTTAAACTAATCATTTAAGTCTCATCATACTAAGATGTATTTTAGAGTGTTTTCACATGTCATCAATTAGGTTGCGCACTGAACGTAACAATGCCACTAAACCGAATGAAACTCGTATATTTTGCTGATTATTGCTGCTGAAAATGATCAATTATTGTCACATTTTGGGCTGTACTAATCGGTTGGAACCGGATAAAACATTTGGAGCACTGCAAACTGCCAAAAGTTATAACAAGTCAAGGAGAAGAGCGGAAAAAACTGAATGAGGAACAAAAGGCACTTGAGGTTGGCCAAACTGAACCAACATTTGTGTTTGTTCTTATTTCTGGTCAGGTAAGTAAAATATTATGCAAATATCTTAATTAATACTGTTTGTAAGCATCTTTACCACCTATTAACTTTAGTTTTGTCAAAATATTGCACCCTTTCCTCTTTACCAAGTCCTTCTCTATGACATCCACAGCTTCCACATGTTTTTCTGTGGTTTGGAAAGAATAAATTAGCAGAACAACATTTTCAGTATTACATTAACTGGGCAATCCATGCTATTTTTTACATCCAAGTATTTCCAATATGGATAACCATGATCAAATCATGACTTAAGTGCAAACACTTATAAAACACTGTTATAATAATTTCACTGATTTACATTACAAGCTACAAGATTTTTATCTTTAGCTGTTTAAATAGCAACAACTGCATAAAATCAAAATAAAATAGATTTTTTACACCTTGAGTGTAAGCACTATATTATCACTATATCATACTATATGAGCCATAAAAGCTTGATGTATTAAAGTTTACTCCACATCCAAAATAAAAGTTTCCTGAGAATGTATTCACCCCCATGTCATTCAAGATCAAGTACATGTTTTTCATTCTTTGAGTTTGAGGAAAACAATGTAGTTTCAATGCAGCTTCAAAGGGCTCTACACAATCCCAGCCCAGGAATAAGGGTCTTTTCTAGCGAAACAATTGCTTATTTTTTTTAAAAATAAATTAAAACAAAACAAAAATGTACAACTCCAAATACAATTACAATCTTGTCTAGCTCTGCGATGTGCATATGTACTTTGTGCACTCCGGGTTCAAAACAGTTAGGGTAGTTCAAAAAACTCCCATCTCATTTTCTCCTCAAACTTCAAAATCATCCTACATCACTGCAGAAGTACCGACCCAGTGTTTACAAAGTAAACATGCAAAGAAGGTCAAACGCCCTATACAAAAAAAGGTTGAGAAAATGACATGGGAGTTTTTCAATCTACCCTAACTGTGCGCAGAAGTACGCATGCGCATCGCAGAGCTGGACAAGATGGATATTTGAGGTTAAAAAGTATATAAATGTGTTTTTTTTTTTTTTTTTTTGGAAATTAACAGTTTGTTTCACTAGATAAGACCTTTATTCCTCAGCTGGGATCGTGTAGAGGCATCTGAAGCTGTATTGAAACTGCATTTTTAACCTACAATCCATTGAGCACTATTGAAGTCCAATATATGGAATGTTTTATTCAAAAAAAAAAAAATAATATCTTTGCAACTGAAGAAAGAAAGACATGAATATCTTGGATGACATGGAATGAGTAAATTGACAGTCCCCCCCCCCCCCCCCTTTTCCTTCATATGTCAGGTCTTTTACATGGTTAACTAAAGCATTAAACTCATTCCCACCTAAGCTGAATATAAGAGTAAGTAAAGGAGTTAAGAGAAAGGAAAACATTAAGGTCGTTTCTAACACTAAAGTTCCTGTCCAATTTAATTTAGGCAGTAATGTATTTTTAAATTTGGTCTGCTGTTGTTCTTACAGCATGAAGATCAATACAACTCCAAATAATGAAAGTACCAGCACAGCAGACATTCAGCTTATCCGTGGCTCTTGCATTCATGACATCTGACGGACAAACATGATTCTAATGATGTTCTTTGACTTTCTGCCAGTGCAGCTGACTAAGGAGTCACAAAAACAACTTGATTGCAACCGATGTCATCATGACACCAGCTTATACAGCAGCACAATAAAGCCTCACCTTCACAGTGAACACAGACAGCACCTTTGAGCGTTAATAGAACACACAGTGTGTTTGATCTAAATCTTGTCGCGTGTTTAACTTCTATGTATGTATGGCCATCTAACATGATCCTGAGAGCCGAGCAGGTGAACAAACAGTCCAATTAACCCTGCAAATCTCTAAATATGAACAATACGACGTTATCAAACAGCTTACCTGTGATTAAACGTTAGAGAAGCTAAGTTAGGCGAAAAAAATAGTCATATATAAACGTTCAATCATGTCCTGATGGCCTCTTTCTTAAGTTCAGACAGCTTATGTTAGCTTATGACACGCCATGACAGAAACCAAGAGCGTTTAATTTTTCACGAAAGTCGTATTTGACTATATGTTTTCAGAGGAAATTACTATAAAAACAAATTATCGCTTGTGAAAGCGATGTTTAGTTAGCTGGGATTAGCTAAAATGCGTCCTGTTAGCGTCACTTCGACAGACCTAATTAATCCCAAACTTCATTTACTTCACTTGTTTTGGGTATGAATATTTTCCCATCGATATTTATAACTGGCCCGAAAACAATTATAAGGTAAAACCACAAAAATGCTAAGTAACACTAACGCGGCCTTATGTTTACCAGTAAATCCGCGAGCTAAAGTTGAATGGAAGCCCGAGGCCTGAACGCGTCCGTCAGGCAGAGAAACAAACCCTTCGCCGAGCGACACACAAACACTCACCGTTTATCGCCGAACGACGAGAAGATGAGAAAAAACACACAGGGTGGACAAAATTCGTCTCTGGATGAAGTTGTATCAGACGGCAAGATGTGAATATTGCTTCATTCCCCGCTTCTGTTTGTTATAAGATAGAGGTCAAAGTGAACGGGAAGGCGACGGGTGAAATATTGAGTGAAATGGAGAGCCGTCGAAAGGACTAGTCGAGGCTCCGCATATCACGAGGCTCCGCAGCAGTGGTTAGGAACACGCAGCGATGCGGCGAAGCGACAGGGGGCGCTAAAACACCTCGCCATTTACAGTCAACGAGGTCGCCAAAAAAGATTACAAACCATTCACCTAGATTGCACAATTGTAGAAAGTGAAGAGTGACTCACTGACTCTCTAAAATCAAACACTACTCTAGTAGGTTAACGTTCATCTTGAAACTTTTAAAAATGCATTATATCTGTCTAGTCAATATGTCCAAATTAGGACATCTTATGCACAGTGAGGAAAAAACTAGATCCACTGTAAATTAAAACCAATGCAACTTTGAAGCAAAACTAGAACTTTATTCTTCCAGTATGATCAGAAAATAAATGTTAATCTTGCCTTATTTAATTTGTACAATTTACAACATACAAAATATATGGTACGGTTACAAATGCATAATCGTACTCGATCACCGCTGCTTCGAACAGAAAGCAGCACCTTATTTTTATAGAAACTGGCAAAAAATGGTCCAATATTTGCTGAAACTCTTCCATTTGCATTGTAAACTTGTATGTAGTGCGTTTATAGTAGTAAATGTTATTTTGCTGCTTGTTTAATATTTTTTGCTCACGTAGGATTGATCTACTGCTTATATTGCTTGTCAGTGCAAGTGCAAAATAATTGAAATAATTAAGTTGAAATAAAGTGACACCAACACAGATCTGCATGCATAATTAGAATACAGAAAACAAAGTATCTTTTTTAACTAAAATTAAGTATCATTTTAACATTTGGAAGCCAATTTCTGCCATAAAATTAAATCATTAAATAAAAAGAGGAAAAAAAATCCAAATTATGACATCAATATACTGATTCAAGTCAATAACTGACCCTCAAATTTGACATTAAAAGTTAAATAATGTGATAGTCAATTATTACAAAAAAACTTCATTTTATAATGACATTCTCAGTTTTAACTTAATGTCACACTTTTGACTTTTTGTTTCATTTTAATGATTTTTTCTTTTGTGGCAGAAATAGGCTTACATATGAATTTGTCCTGCATATGTATTCAAAGCATCAGTGCAGTGATGTGATGCAAGTATCTATTTGTAATGCTTTATCATAAATACACATTCACAGCTATCTTTATGTAACTTAAAATATTTAACATGTTTTAAATGTATAATACTTCAAATGCACTAAAACGGTATATGTGAAGTCAGCAGATTACTGATTACTAGCAGTGCAGTTGGTCAGGTTTAGTTGTGAGCTGCAGGATGTTGGTGAGAAATTAATGATTTGCAACCTTTGTACAGACACAATAAAACATTTCTCACAAAAAATTCATCCTATGCATAACTGAGTTAGAGAGGCATTCAAGCTTGTTAGCAAGCTAACCATTAAAACTAACAGTTTATATAACCATATAAAAAAAATTAACTCTCATGGTTCAGCCATTCTTCATGTGAAATACACTTCCTCTTACTTTCTGAGTAAGTTCCTCACAGAGGTTAATGCAGTTTTAAAACTGACTACAATTAATACATTTGAAATCGATTTATCTTAAAAACAAAACTGATTAAAACACCACCACTTAGTCATTAAAATTATAATACTCGTATCATATCCAAGAGGATTCACAGGAAATTGATCTTCAGTTGAATGCTGGGCGTGTTTTTGCTAATGACCCGAGGTGCT
The DNA here is from genome assembly GCA_033026305.1 of Cirrhinus molitorella. NCBI lineage: Eukaryota > Metazoa > Chordata > Actinopteri > Cypriniformes > Cyprinidae > Cirrhinus > Cirrhinus molitorella. The sequence continues at coordinate 17,686,064 of CM065135.1, forward strand.
TGTGCCTTAGTGTTCAAGCTCTCCTGGTTGCCCTTGACGGCTGCTTCCAGCCTGGCTTTCATGTGCGGGGCGGAGGCCATCAGTGCTTTGAAGACAGCCGAGTGCTGGGGGCCGATGCGCATGAGGTCTCTTAAGGCAGACTCATGCAGTGAGCGAGAGGCTGCCGGAGCTGATGCCAAAGCATTCTCATCTAGCAGGAGACTGATGAGGATGGGCAACAGCACTGCTACCAGCTGTGGACCTGCATGGGTAAAACACATACTTAGTGCTTGGTATTCTAATAACACTCTCACATTCTAAACAACACTGTAATATTTTGTAAATAGTAATTATAAGAAGATGGTGTCATACCATACAGCTATTTGGGACTAAAATTGTAAACATTTCTATTCACATTTCCAGTCACTTACGGTGAGTTTCGTCAGCAGCAAACACTAGTGCTTCCAGGGCTCGGATTGCATCTTGCACAGCCTGAAGCTCTGCTGGGCCTTGAGGACGACTCTTTTCGACTTCCTCCAGTTGTGACACCAGACGGCCACCCAGAGCTAGAATAAACGGCCTGGCTACCGGCGCTGGGCCTTGAAATAAAGATACTAGCAACTGATAACTTTTGCTCAGCACCTAAATAAGAAAATATAAGACACAGAAGAGAAAAATACTAAATATACAGTATCCCACAGAAGTAAGTACACCCCTCATATTTTTATAATATTTTATTATATCTATTCATGTGACAACACTGAAGAAATGACACTTTGCTACAATGTAAAGTAGTGAGTGTACAGCTTGTATAACAGTGTAAATTTGCTGTCCCCTCAAAATAACTCAACACACTGCCATTAATGCCTAAACCCTTTGTGAAAATGTCCAAATTGGGCCCAAAGTGTCAATATTTTGTGTGGCAACCATTATTTTCCAGCACAGCCTTAACCCTCATGGGAATGGAGTTCACCAGAGCTTCACAGGTTGCCACTGGAGTCCTTTTCCACTCCATGACAACATCACAGAGCTGGTGGATGTTAGAGACCTTGCGCTCCTCCACCTTCCATTTGAGGATGCCCCACCGATGCTCAATAGGGTTTAGGTCTGGAGACACAGGGCTTGCAAAATTTCTAAATCTCTGGTAGCCCTTTGGGCACATTAACTTCTTTCACATTTACAACTGTGTTTGCTACATAAAAACATAGGTTGATATTTGCAATAATCTGTCCATAAACAACAGAAAAATTGGAAAGGCAAATTCATTCTCTGCCACGAGGTGGCCCTTTAGGAGCGCTGAAATATTGCGGTTTCCCTAGTAACAGCTGTACACAAAGCAGCACCGCGTTCATTAACGCTGTTTTATCAGGCATTATAGGTGAAATAAAAATGCCAAAGACAACTTTCTGAGGACAATTACCTTCAGATACATTCATATAAAGACATCCGTGCTGTGTTTTGACTTTGAAAAGTGAGGCTCATATTTATTCAATGATATCATTGCTTTTTGAAGTTATGAAGGCCCAGACCCATGCAGCCCCAGACCCATGACACTCCCATGCTTGACACCATCTGAACCAAATAAGTTTATCATGGTTTCAGTAATCCATGTCCTTAGTCTGCTTGTCTTCAGCAAACTGTTTGCGGGCCTTCTTGTGAATCATCTTTAGAAGTGGCTATCTTCTGGGACAACAGCCACGCAGACCAATTTAATGCAGTGTGCGGCGTATGGTCTAAGCACTGACAGCCTGACCCCCCCCCCCCCCCCCCCACCCCTTCAACCTCTGCAGCAATGCTAGCAGCACTCATATGTCCAATACACAACCGCTGGATATGATGCTGAACATGTGCACTTCTTTTTTCATTTCTTCAGTGTTGTCAAATGAAAAGATAAAATAAAATATTTACAAAAATGTGAAGGATCTAAAGTGCTGATTATTATAATCAATGTTGGAAACAGTTGTGCTGCTTAATATTTTTTGGGATACTTTGATGAATAAAAAGTTTAAAAGAAAAGTTCATTTCAAATTCGAAATTTTGTTTTAAAATGCACTACTATTCAAAGTTTGGGGTCAGTGATTTTTTTCTTTCTTTTTTTAAATGAAATTAGTACTTTTATTCAGCAAGAACATGTTAAATGGATAAAAAGTGACAGTAAAGACATTATTTTAAATAAATGCTATTCTTTTTAGCTTTTTATTCAAAGAATCACGAAAAAAGTATCACAGGTTCCAAAAAAAATTTAAGCAGCACAACAGTTTCAACACTGATAATAAATCAGCATATTAGAACGATTTCTGATTTCTGACACTGAAGACTGGAGTAACGGCTGATGAAAATTCATTGTTGCATCACAGAAATAAATTGTATTTTGAAGAATATTAAAATAGGAAACTAATATTAGAAATTGCAATAATATAATCACAATACTACTGTTTTTCTGTATTTTTAAACAAATAAATGCAGCCTTGATGAGCATAAGAGACACCTTTAAAAAAACATTACAAATCTCACTGATCCCAAACTTTTGAACAGCAATGCAATTTTAAAATCAATATATTCCTGTGATGGCAAAGTTGAATTATCAGCAGCCATTACTCCAGTATTCAGTGTCATATGATCTTTCAAAAATCATTCTAATATGCTGATTTGGTGCTCAAGAAACAATTACCAATGTTAAAAACTGCTGCTTAATATTTTTGCGGAAAATGTGATTTTTTTTAGGATTCTTTGATGGATATAAAGGAACAGCATTTATTTTAAATCTTTTGTAACAATGTAATAGTCTCAACAGTCACACTTGATAAATTTAATGTGCTGAATAAAATTAATTTCTTTCATTTAAAAATCTTGGACCCCAATTTCTAATCAACTCTCTTTACTAACCACAGGGTCCTTAGACTCCAGACTGGCTCTGAATGCCTGGATGCAGCGTGTCTGCAGGAGCTCCACAGTGGTCACCTCAACACTGGCGTACAGCAGGAAGATGGTGAGGGATGTCAACATGGTAACCTCATCTACTCCAGGCTCCATTTTATCTGTCCAAAATAAGCCACAAAAACCAGATAATGTTCCTCACATTTCTACAAAACACACACAAGCAATATTTCTATCAATGTTTTTATGCATATTTTAAAGTATTGCATTAGAAGCAAGTGATGGAAACGGCCAAATTCAACCATAAATCCCTTACTTTGCAAAAAAAAAAATCGTACTCACACTTGAGGTGGTTTTTGACTTCTGTGAAAAAGTGTTAATGCAAATAATGGGAGATTCCTCCATGCACACCAAAAAAGTCATGTGACTTTGTGCAATGGGATGGGATAACTTTACTAATCAGTGGACCAATCTTACTGTACAGCATCTGAAATGTTATGGTCATTCTTAAATGCCCGAGCAAAGTCTGTTGTCAAAGTATTTCTGTATAACCGCCTTCTAGAACAAGAATACAACTGCAGTGTTTCCCCTGTCATTATTTTAAGGGGGCTGCCCCCTTAAAGGTCAAGTTAATTTTATTTTCTATATAGCACCAGGTCACAACAGAAGTCATTTAAGGTTACCTTTCGTATAGAATAGTATCCTTAAGTTATCTTATTTACATGACGTCATGTCATTTCTGTCTCTACATGGTCACGCGCAATTTCTCCTCCAAGAAAACACGGACAGGATCGCAGAGTTTCATAAAAACGGAATACTCTATAGCGCGGAATGCCAAGGAATTGGTCAGTTTTTGGATGAATGAATCAAAAGCAGGTCTGTCACTTAATTCGAATCGCGATATGGACTAGTGTCTGTGAATATTAAAATATTAAAATGCAAAAAGACGGCTTAAATATTAATCCTGCATGTTCCGATTGTCTCTGTGTGTGTGTGAATGGCGGAGACACTGTTTTGTTTACTACGTAGACACGCGTGACGCTCGCGTCTCACTACATGACGACATTAACACATAAATCTCCAGAGCTGCTGTGACAGTCACTTCATGATAATTTTACCGTTTCATTTGAGAAAACTAGTCTAGCATCACTTTATACACAGAAACTTCACGGCAACCTGTCAAAATAAAAGTATGGTTTAACGTGTAACAAAAATATATTGCTTTTGTATTACTTTTGTACAGAATAATCCACATCTTTATATACCCCGCCCCCCCTAAGGCCATAAACCCAGGGAAAACACTGAACTGTGTTCTCCAATCACTGGCATTTGCCTCTGAAAAGAGTGACAGCATTTACTGTGTTCTGCTCTCTCAGAGGCACACGTAATTTATTATATATAAAAATTATTATATTCAGTGGCTTCTCCAACTTTTTTTAGTTACATTTAGTGCCAGTTTATGAGGAAGTGATGATTTTGTTCTCGTTGACTCTTTGGATGGAAACGGTACTTATTTGCAAATGTTTTATGCAATATTCCAATTTTGTGCATAAGTCAAATTCGCAGCTGTGGATGGAAACCCAGCTACAGAGTGTGGTTAATGAGAGAGAACTACCTGTATTCCAAGACTCCAATAGTGTGTGCAGTGCACATTGCAGCAGTTCAGTCCAGGCCCCACGACTCTTCTCAGCTCTGCTCATGGGAGAAGTGAGAACAGTGCGCAAGGCCTGCAGGATGCCTGGTACCAGCTGTCCACTCTCAGCTCCAACAGAGCCCTTCACCACCTCTCTCAACACCCCAAGCAGCAAATAGAGCACTGTGGGCAGCACTGACACACTGCCTGCGGAGAGAAGAATAAAACACTGTCAGATCTCTGATCGTTTATGGATTTAAATCTAATTTCTGTGGAGACGTTTCAAAAATGAAAACAAAATGAAAAGAGGACTAAAATGAAGGGAGCAGAAGGATGTTTTTCTCATAATCTGAAAGCTTTTATGGCCACTGTAAATCTCTGGATCTCTTACCCTCTGGTGAACAGATGGAGGGCAGTTCTGAGAGGATGGCCAGAGCAGATGTGACGAGTCTACAGTCTGTGTTGCTGAGGAAGCAGGTCTGTCCTCCCCGCCCCCTGGGGCTGCCGGCCAGCTTGGGGCTGATCTGCGGAAGCTTTCTCACAAGTGTGCAGAGACACAGCTCCAGCGCTCCAAAAACAAGAGACTTCCCCGGCACCAGGCCGCCAGTGTCCCGCCCCTCACCAAACTCAGGAACAGTTTCCTTCTCTGCTGCACCATCATCGACTGACCAAATAGAACAAAGAAAGATGAATTCAGAGGGTTGTTTAAGCTTTACACCATTTAAGCTAAAGTAGTTTTTGAGGCTTACCCTCTGCACTGTGGCGTTTCTCTTTGACATGCTCCTGAGCAGCACAAACAATCAGTCGCACCAGTTCCAGTACAGCCAGTTGAATGCTGGGTGATTCCCGAGTGACTATGAGCCTGTGTAGAACACTGAGCAGCTCCACACTCAAAGCCTACAGAGAGAACACCATATGCTTGTCAGGAACACAGAGTGACTAACAAAAACAAAAACATGCTAGACATGAACTACAGTTGAAGTCAAAAGTTTACATACATCTTTCAGAATCTGCAAAATGTTAATTATTTTACCAAAATAAGAGGGATCATACAATATGTATGTTACTTTTTTATTTAGTACTGACCTTGGGCTTTGTTCTTCATACATCGCTTATTACATCTGAGATTAAATGACATATCCAAGATGACATCATCATGCTAATCATGATCTGGTTAATTTGGTTCTTCGAACACACCTGTTGTTGATGATTAGTATGGCTGGATTGAGTTATCTGTTGGTTTAAAAGGGACTAGGTATGGATACTCTAAACCACGATCAGCAATGAATCGATTGGCTGGCGGCAAGACAGCAATGTAATGACATCATATAATTAAAAAAGAACCTGATGACAAATTTCTGGACTTTTATAAGGAAACAGCCAAGTGAACAAAACTACATAAATGTTATAATAGATCAATGAAAGGGGCACTGTATTTGTTTTTTGTTTTTACATGATTCCCAATTATTTATATTCACGATGTCTAATATTTGTACAGGCTTTACATTTTTATTTCAATGTTATAATTAGCAATTTATTTAATTTTATCTATAAAACAGATTTGTTACATGACAGCATTAATTAAAGTTTCTTAAGGGTCAAGATCACATTATCTGTATCTCACGTGCTCCATCAAGCCACTCCCATAATAGCTGTCATCACTCAAATTAATGCACGACTCTACATAATCTGTATAGCATGTGTGTAAGATTCTAAAACATTTATAAAGTAATTATTTTAAAACAAATAATTATTTTAACGAGTAAACCTGCTTGTGTCTATTATAGACTACACAACTGGGACAGATTTTCAAGTATCAATTCTGCCTAAAAAGATGCAATCTAATCCTGTTTACATGAAATAAGCCTGCTTATAAGCTTAAAAAAAAACACACACAATGGAAGACAATGCCAAATCAAATCTACAATCAAATCCAGCTAACTGAGTTAGTGATGTACAAAGAACAGGTCCCCAAATAAGATACATAAAAGATGATTCACATAAAAGATGTTTACATATAGTTCACAAGTCCACAGCTGTTTTTTTTTTTTTGTTTAGTGATAGCCAGGTCCCACAAATTCTTTGGTTTTTCAGCATTTTTGTGTATTTGAACCCTTTCCAATAATGACTACGATTTTGAGATCCATTTTTTCACACTGAGGACAACTGAGGGACTCATATGCAACTATTACAGAAGGTTCAAACTCTCACTAATGCTTCTGAAAGAAAAGTAATGCATTAAGAACTTGAAGATCAGGGTAAATTTAACTTATTTTGTCTTAACTTATTTTGTCTTCTGAGAAATAACATCTGTAGTTTCTGCAGGGCAGTATTAAATGAAAAAATAAATAAACATGATTTTAGGCAAAATAAGAAAAATGTACACAACCTCATTCTGTTCAAAAGCTTACACCCCTAGATCTTAATGCATTGTGTTTCTTTCTTAAGCATTAGTGAGCATTTGAAACTTCTGTGGACTATATGTAAACAACTTTTATGTTAAATATCTTATTCAGGTCAGTGCTAAATAAAAAAAATAACATGCATTTTGTATGATCGCTCTTATTTTGGTAAACTACTTAACATTTTGCAGATTCTGCAAGGTGCATGTAAACTTTTGACCTCAACTGTACACGGAAAAACAAATACTAAACCACAAATCTTAATCATCACAATATCAAAATAGACATTAATTCATCTTCTGATAATTTTTTTTTTATAAAATCCAAGAGCAGGTAGTAAGGAAATCATAAAATAGTCCAGGTGACATCAGTGGCTCAACTGTAATGTTTTGAAGCTACAAGAATACTTTTTGTGTGCAAAGAAAACTAAATAATGATTTTATTCAAAAATTCTTCTCTTCTCATAGCTTCATAACATTACAGTTGATCCACTGATGTCACCTGGGCTATTTTAACAATGTCCTTAGTACCCTTCTGGACCTTGATCATAGTAGTTGCGTTGCTGTCTATGCAGGGTCAGAAAGCTCTCGGATTTCCTTTAAAGTATTTTAATTCTTGTGCCGAAAATGAACAAAGGTCTTTTGGGTTTGAAATGACATGAGGATGAGTAATTAATGACAGAATTTTTCCTTTAACACTGTAAATGTCTTTACCGTCACTTCTGATCTGTATTTAATTGTAGAATACCTGATCATTGCCCACTTTCGAACGGGGCCAAGTCACCTCCAATAAGGCCTGCAAAGCCTGAAGACAAGAATTGATGTTTTCCATTTGGTCTTCAGAGTGAGGAGAGCACAAATACTCCACACTGATTCCTAAAGGGAATATTTTAGTGAATTGAACATGGAACATTTCAAATGATTAAAAACAGCTTAAATTTTTCAGAATTAAGTAAAATCCTAAAACAACATTTTTTGTCATTGATCACTCACCCTCATGTTGTTCCAAACCCATAAGGCCTTCATTCATCTGCGGAACACTAAAATATCTTAATTTGATGAAAAATTTCTTGACCCTGCATAGACAGCAAGGGTACTACCACTGATGTCACATGGACTATTTTAACAATGCCCTTACTACGTTTCTGTGCCTTGACCATGGTAGTACCCTTGCTGTCTATGGAGGGTCAGAGAGCTCTCGTATTGCATCTAAAATATCTTAACTTGTGTTCCGAAGGTGAACGAAGGTCATACAGGGTGAGTAATTAATGACAGAATTTTTGGGTGAACAAACTTTAACAGAAAATATTGAACAAGCTCTGTACCAAGGATAAGGTGGAGGCGGTCAGTGTTGACGTCTTCTGGGGATTTGACACTGCTCAGTGAGGTGGACTGGCCCATGGAGGTGGGTGTGACTGGTCTGGAGAGGTTGGCAGGCCCCTCGTCCACCATGATGAATCCGGTGCTGTTGAGCCAGAGTGCAGTAGCGTGGAGAATGGTAGCCCAGGCACTGTAATAATGTGGACGGGCCTGTTCCACCGTCTCTGCAGTGTAAAACGAGCCACCTGACAAATAAAAACGCATGTTAGAACATACATACAGTAGCTCTAAACAAAGTAAATAGCGAAAAGAATTGCATAAATTAAAATTAATTTCAAATTAAAAATGTAAAATAAATTGCTATTGTTTAAATGGTAATAAAATAATCAGCATACTATTTTTAATACACTGAATTACCACTGGAAAAATTAAAAGTACTGTTCAAAAGGGTTTAGTAATATATACTTTTAAAAACTTTAAATTGATCCAGAGTGCCATTAAAATATTTGTAATATTACAAAATAATTATATTTCAAATAAATGCTGTTCTTTTAAACTTTCTATAAAAAAAGCCTGAATTTTAAAGAATTTCTATCTACTGTTTTCAAAAGACTTTTTTCTTGAGCATAAAAGTATATTAGAATGATTTAAAGGTTCATGTGACACTGAAGATTAGGGTAATGGCTGCTGAAAATTTAGCTTTGCTATCAAAGGAATAAATTATATTTTAAAATATATTTAAAATATAATTTATTCCTGCTTTCCTACATTAAAACAGTTCTTTACAATTTTAATAATCTTCCACAATACTACAATTTTTACATTATTTTTGAATAAATAAATGTAGCCTTAAATTAGTATAAGAGGCTACTTAAAAAAAAAAAAAAAAAAAAAAACTTAAAATCTCACCAATCCCAGACTTTTGAGGGGTAGTGTACATACTGTAAAAATGTAACAAACAAGTAATGAAACAACTTTATCTAATCGCTTTCTTCTCCCTTTCAAGCAAACAAACTTTTAACTGATTTCCTCAAAAATGAGAACACTGAGGCCAACATAGGAATAATTGTAAGAGTTTGGGACAAGACTATCTGCTAAACTAAGCCACGGCCAACAAGGTTAGTGTTTGGAAAACCTGTTTGCAAATAGACACGACATGGTTATTTTTCATAACCCTGATATCACATCCGGAAGTAAAGTAGTACATCCACCTATTTACCATAAAGTAGGTGTGTAATCTGAGAAACAGAGCATGAGTAGTGACCTGTGGAGGGTAGTTGACTGAGGTATTGTGAGGGCAGGGTGAGCAGGGCATGATCCTGAAGGGCAGCCAGCCACAGGCGGCTCAGGGTTGCAAGATCAGTCTGAACCAGTTTGAGCAAACCAGCCCCTGCTGGAGCTGCAGTCCCAGCCTCATCACTCTGCTGCGGAAGTTGGCTGCCTGGACTCTCCCTCTGCCTGGAGCCCTGTACCGCTGTAATATACACCTGTAGAGACACACAGATTTACTCACACACAGGTTAGATTAAAGTTTTCTGTTTCTTTAAATAGACATACCATGGTATAAAAAGTGTGGCCATCATACTTTATATACACTGTCATAGTGCCCATCCCTAAAGTTAAATAATGGCAGCGGTGCAACTGATTTAATAGTTGTGTGATGGTGTTCAGTACCTCCGCCCAGGCTTTGAGCACAGCCAGCGTCTCCATTGTGAAGGTGCTTTCATTATACAGCTGACTGGCAACGTCTCTCCCCACCTGAACTTTGGCGAGAGAGGAAGCCAAAAGTTGATGTACCCTTCTCAGGTCACGCAGGTCGCTGATGACCCCACTGGCGATCCATGCACTACAAACCTGAACGGCAACAAAAGGGTCATGTCAGAACTCAACACTAGCGGAGCAGCTTTCAGCAGCACAAGTGAACAACTAGACTCTAGGAAGAAACTAGGTCAACTGAACCAACATGAAGGTATTTGAAAACAAGCATGAAGCAAGTTCAAAAGGTTAAAAACATTGTGTAAAAGAATGCTTTGGGAACTTTAATGCTACAAAAAGAACATATTTGAGATGCCCAATGTGACAGTGACAAACTATGTGATTTAAGACTTGAAACAATGTGTTGGGTTACATGGTATTTGCTGGTAAATGCAAAGGAACAAAAAAAGTGCATCATTATCCACCTTTTTCTTCAACACGCAAATAAGCCTATGGGTGAGACTGCTGGTTCATTATCTACTATAGGGAAATAACGAGAAGAATAACAATGTGCAGTAAACTACACATTGCACTACAAACCAGTGCGCTCATAATACAAGATAATGCATAAAAATAATATGGTAAGACACCATTTTGCAATATCATACTGTTTTTGACCAGCTAAAAATAGCTGGATGTAGATGAGCCTGAAAGCCAGACCTATAAAATGTAAAAATGACCATGCTCACTCTTACTGGAAGAAAAAGGTGGATAGATGGTGAGGTTTAAGTTCAAGTTATTTAAACAGCACACCTGGCAAGCTTTAGCAGTCACATTTGGAGGGGCATCCACATGGAAGGCAGGTCTAAGCGCAGCTCCCACCTACAACATCAAACAACATTTAGATCATTTTAAACCAGTCCAGTCAAAAGTTTGGGAAGTTTCTCATAGACTAAGATAAGTTGTGCCTACACTGTAAAAAACAAAAAACACAATTTGTTGAGTCAACAATAATTTGTTACCCTGCTGACTTAAAATTTTTAATACAGTCAACTCAAATAAGTTTATTCAAGTTGAAATGTTAAGTTAGTTGACTAAACTCAAAAAATGTTTGTTAAACTTAACAGCTGTGTTTGGTACTCAGCTGCCCTTAAAATTTTAAAGTTGAATCAACTCAAATATCTAAGTTGTCACTTAGTAAAACATAACATTTCAAGTTGACTGAACTTAAAATTTTAAGGCAGCTAGGTAACAAATTATTTTAAGTTGACTCAACAAACAGTTTTTTACAGTGTATGTACGGATGTCTTTACAAAATGAAATATGTAATTTAAGTAAAAATACAATAAACAAGCAAAGAAGAGACAAAGAGTGAATGAGAGTCAACAAGCACCCATTATATATCTGCTTCAGTACTGTTACAAGGATGCACGTCATAATGGTGGCTGCGAGAATGCCAATATAAAATAGCTTTGATGCTGCATAATTCTTGTACCTCTGTTTTTGCTATTTTCAGTTTTGATGTTAATTTGTGACCCTGGAGCACAAAACCAGTCATAAATGAATAAATAAGCTTTCTATTGATGTATGGTTTGTTAGGATAGGACAATATTTGCGATGGGTACAACTATTTGAAAATCTGCAATCTGAGGGTGCAAAAAGACCAAAATATTAAGAAAAATCACCTTTAAAGTTGTTCAAATGAAGTTCTTTGCAATGCATATAACTAATAAAAATTACGTTTTGATATATTTATGGTAGGAAATTTACAAAATATCTTAATGGAACATGATCTTTACTTAATAAACTAATGATTTTTGGCATAAAACAAAAACTGATCATTTTGACCCATACAATGCATTTTTAGCTACTGCTACAAATATACCCGTGCTACTTAAGACTGGTTTTGTGGTTTAGGGTCACATTTAGATCTTTTAGAAAATAAAAGTGTTAAGAGCTTTCACTTAAACGTATGCAATAATTAAATGAAACATCAATGCAAATTGTATTTAAACATATGATTCACACTCTGCTTATACTGTCATTAAAATGTTTGGGGTCATTTTTTTTTTTTTTTTTTAACAATTTAACATTTCACATCAGCAAAGATACATTCATTTAAAAGTGACAGTAATGACTTTTTAGTCAAGTAAATCGAATAACTGTTGTTCTTTTTGGGGAAAAAAATCATGGTTTCTGCAAAAGTTAAGCAAAGTTATTTTGTACACTTATAACATTGGCAACAATGATAAGAATAAAAGTTTCTTGAGCACCAAATCAGCATATTATAATGATTTCTGAAGGATTCTGTGAGACTGAAAACTAGAGTAATGACTGTTGAAAATCAAGCTATGCCATCACAGGAATAAATTACATTTTAAAGTAAAAACAGTTATTTCTGTTTTTACTGCATTTTTGATCAAATAAATGCAAACTGGTGAGCAAAAACATCTTACCTACCCCAAACTTTTGAACTTTGCTGTACTTTTTATTCTCAAGTCTTTTTATATACTATACAGGATTAATTGCCTACAACCAAACCAACAAATTGAGTAAGTTTATTAAGTGTAAATTAAGCGTACAGCATTCTAGCACGATACTGAAGATGTTTCACATCACCATTTAAAACGAGGGCCCCCCGCTAAGCCCGCAGATAACCTAATTTAGTGTAAGTGATACAGGCTCTCACATGCATGCACACGCACTTAGTAACAAGAGACTGATGAACAAGCTCAGGTACTTCTGAGGGGGTTCTAAGAATAACAGCTGAGAGCTTTACTGTACAGCTCTGAGCGTACAGTTCAAATATCCAAGCATCCTCTAGGCTAGTAGGCAGTCTTCAAAAGTTATTAACAAGTGATGCAACAAAATAACTTCTTGGCAGAATCTCATAACGTTAATTTGCAAACCTGAAACTGAAAAAGCTACATTTCAGCCTAAAACTAAAAATTTAATAATAATAATAATAATAATAATAATAATAATAATAATAATATTAAACTAAATGTTAATTTTAAATTATATTTAAATTAATACAATATATGATTAAATTAATCTCATTAATTGGTGCGAGTATAAATAATTTTACAATAACAGTTTTAAATTACATTAAAAAAAATGTTAACAATGGACCCTTTTCACAAGACTGTGATGACGTGTTTCAACAGTCATCTTTATCATCATAAATCATTGAAAGTTTTTCAAATTTAGATAAAAAAAAATTATGTACATTCATCTTTGTATTATATCACCTTTTCATCAAGTTACAAAAAAAGATAGTCAACACTAATGCAAGGCTGTTTCTAATGCTGCATCTATGGGAGGAATGGTAAATTTGACATTATTCTCTCTTTTGACTCTGTCTCTCTCAATTTTTCCCTTGAATGAAATTTGTGAAAACACTATCATGGAGTTTTTCTTTTGTTATTTCAGCAAATGGGAATGCAAAAAATAAATTTCCAAATTTGTGGTACTCTGCCATTCACTTCTCTCGAATTCTACCCAACTATGACGACTTCCGCTATGAGAAGCCCAGAAATGTGAGAAAGGTGCATTTGAATTAAACGACAGCTATACAGACCTGCACTATGCTTTTCTCCATGTCAAATTTTCCATTAATTTTGTCCTCCAGTTAAAAACCAGAAGTGTTTTTTTATGGAAATTTCAGCACAATAAACACACTAAGAAATAAATAAACAGTTTGCAGGAGCCAGCTTCCTACAATTACATTTACGATAAGGGTCATTTACTCAAAGGCATTTAGAAAATATCCTATTTAATTAAGTTGCTAACCAATGTTCATATTTGCTCTAGACAGGCAATATAATTTATTTCTTTCAACACTTTTCTGGGCATTTAAAAATGTGCAGATGCTGAATAGTACCAAGTTAATTAAGTTATTAAGTTACTAAGTTACTGCTCACATTGGCTTGATACTGTTCCAGAATGACATGTCCAGGGAACTCAGGCTCTGGCACATTGGAGAATTTCCGGATAATGACCAGCAGTGTTTGTAAACCAGCCAGTCGGAGCTGATCGCTGTGGTCTGTGGCTGCCATGAAAGCCATGCGGATGAGGTCCGCTAAGTGGAGAACCAGGAAATCTGGGAGACAGACGGGATGCTGGTATTAACAGCGTTAACAAATGTATATAAAATCAGCCCAGAAGGTGGTGCTAAGATCCAGTGATTCGCTGGACACATCAAGAAAACACATCACAGTATACTGAGATACAGAAAATACACTACAGCAATTTGAAGAAGAATGAAAATAAAAAGAAATAAAAATTCTAACACAACAAAAGTGATGTGTCTAACCTGCAGATTCATGTAGACGTTGTTCTTGAGCAAGCGCCATGTTGAAGTGAGCCGGGTCTCCGTTCTCACACTGTGCTATTATACGACACACACACTCCATGGAAAACACACGAGTGGACCAGCGCAGGTTATTGAAGGGGCCACTGGATTCAGACTTGGCGTGGAATACAGAGGAGTCATCATATCGATCTCCATCCTCCTCCTGCTGCGTTTCTACAGCAGCAGCTGCAGTGGAGTCTAAAAAATAAGATTATGAAAAAATAAACACTCAAAAAAAAAACCACTTATAAAAACAAAAGGAATGTGTCATGAAATTTTACACAAACATTAGCTAATGGGTTGTATTTTACAATAAAAATTTTGCACATTTTGCTTTTGTTCACTATGTGCACTTTTCTCAAAGACTAAAGCAAATGCAAATCACATCTGGTGTGAATTGTTTAGGTACTTAAAGGGATAGTTCACCCAAATATGAAAATGGAAATTATGCCATTAATTACACACCCTCATGTCGTTCCAAACCCTGTAAGACTTTCATTCATCTTCAGAACACAAATCCGAGAACCCTGCATAGACAGCAATGTTCAAGGCCCAGAAAGGTAGTAAGGACTTCATTAAAATAGTCCATGTGACATCAGTGTTTCAACCTTAACTTCATGATGCTACAAGAAAACTTTGTGCGCGCAAAGAAACCAAAAATTACAACTTTATGCATGCGTCATGGTACTCTCGTGAACACGCATCGAAGACTGCTGCAAAGATCATCGGTGCCCCTCTCCCCTCCATTCTGGACATTTTCCTCGAACGATGCTCCAGTAAAGCCACCAGTATCGTGAAGGATCCCACTCATCCCTCCCACAGTCTCTTCCAGCTCCTGCCATCAGGAAGATGGTACAGGAGCATCAGAGCCCACTCTGCTAGACTACTCAACAGCTTTTTCCCCCAGGCTGTGAGAGGCCTCAATTCCCGCCACCTCACCTCCCTCTTATCCACAATGTAAACTGTTGAAAAACTCAAAACACTGTGCAATTCTGAGTGTGCTACACACAGGTGAGTGGGCTGGACAAACCACCTGTAGAAACACTCTTAACAAATGTTTATTTGTCAATGCACCACAAATCAAATTGCACCGTTTGCTTCTTAACCTTTAAATGGCTCTTTTGCACAATACCATGCACAGTTATTATGTAAAGTACTTATGTAGACTGTCTTATGTTATGTGTATGTATAGTCAATTATTTATAGTATATGTATAGTTAGATTACTGCTTTCAGTAGGTTAGCTATGTATAGGTTTAAAAATTGTTCCTACGTCTAGTGTTGTATGTTTATTTATGTAACGCTGTGGTCCTGCGAGACATGACATTTCATTCCACTGTATGTCCACACATGTAGCGGAATGACAATAAAGCTCAACTTGACTTGACTTGAATGACATGGCTTGGGTCATAAAACATTTCAGTTGCATTGCTGTCTATGCAGGGTCAGAAAGCTCCCAGATTTCATCAAAAATATCTTAATTTGAAAGAGATGAATGAAGGTTATAGGTCAGGATGACATGAGGGTAAGGAATTAATGAGTGAACTAACCCTTTAACTTCATCTGCAGTTGTCAGTGTTCTTGTGAATAGGTCAGACACATCTTTTACTCAAGATACAGGAGGTAAAGAGTCTGAAGATGAAAAGCTAAGATTATTTTATTCGCATCATATTCTACTCAAGAAGCTGAGAATGAAGACTACCTGCAGAGGCAGAGAGCACATCTTTGCAGAGTTTTAGCCAGTGGGCCAGGTTACTCTCAGCAGCCGAGCTCATCATGTGGACGAGGGTCTCCTCAATGTCTTGGCACAGGTGTGGGTCAGACTCCCTGTCCAGCAGACTGAATAATGCTCCCTCCAATCCCACCTCCTTAATAGTGACATCTGCAAGACAGACAATAAACATTTAACATACAGCCCACCAAAATTTAGGATCATTAAGATGTTTTTTTTTTTTTAAAGAAGTTTCTTATGCTCAACAAGGCTGTGTTTATTTAATCAAAAACACAGCAAAAAAAAAGTATAATGTGAAATATTACTATGATGTCAAATAATGCTTTTCTATTTTAATATATATTAAAATCAAATTTATTCCAGAGCTGAATTTTCAGCATCACTATTCTAGTCATCAGTGTCACATGATTCTTTAGAAATCATTTTATTATGCTGATTTATTATCAGTGCTGGAAACAGTTGTGCTGCTTGATATGAAGAGTTCAGATGCAAAACCCCCTAAAAAGCCATCTCGGTCAAAAATTAGATAATGATCCTGAGTGAATGCTCTCGACACATATTATACCCATTCTCGACACTTATTAGTCCCATCAAATACTTTTACTTCAAACTCACTAAAATTCCAGCCTTAGCCCAATCAGAAATACCAGTACTTACCAGTACTACTTTTTAAAGAAAGACGTCAGATGGATTTAGAGGCTTTTGCATCTGAACTCATGATATTTTCTTACAACTTGAAATTTTTTTTGAGGATTCACAGCATTCATTCATAAGATGAGGCGTCAGTTAATTTTTATTCTTTCTTTTGTTTAAAGAAATTAATTCTTTTATTCAGCAAGGATGTGTTAAATTGATAAAAAGTGAGAGCAAAGACTTTTGTTAGTCTTATATTATTAGGTTTTTAACTTTTTATTTATCAAAAAATAAAAATAAATATCACCGTTTCCAAAAAAATATTAAGCAGCACAACTGTTTCCAACACTGGTAATAAATCAGCATATTAGAATGATTTCTGAAGGATTATATGACACTTAAGACTGGAGTAAAGGATGCTAAAAATTCAGCTTTGTATCACAGGAACAAATTATATTTTAAAGTATATTAAAATAGCATATTATAGTAGTAAAGTATATTAAAACCATTATTTTACTGTTTTTTTCCCCCTGTATTTTTGATCAAATACATTTATGATGAGCATAACATGAGCATAAGGGACTAAAAAAACATTAAGGGGCGGTCACACTGCACTGTGTTCTTGACTTCCATTCATATGCATGCGAATGCATCAGACCAGAAACGCAAGCCTGTGCAAAAACTTTTCGCATTTCGCTGTGAAATTCGCATCACGTGACACCATGTGACCAACGGCAGATCGATACAGCACAGCATGACCTCGTAGCTGAATGAAAAGAACAAATGTAAAACTGCAGCGCCACGGGAAAGTGTAGTAGATTGTATGTTTTTCATTTTAGATGTATTATTATTTGTCATGAGTTGCATTTAACTTTTAAAAACACGCTGGAGAGCATGACGTCATATCACGACCGTTGAAGCATCCGAGGGAACTTTGCATGCTCAAAGTCTAGTGTGACCGGGGCTTTAGTCTTTCTGATCCCAAACTTTTGAACAGCATTGTGTATTTTATATATATATATATATATGCGCATATATATATATATATATATTATATATATATATATATATATATATATATATATATATATATATCCTACATATGTGTGTTTGTGTATTTATAGTCAAAAATGTATACATTTTTCATATTTAACTTTTTTGAACTCTTATGTTTACTAAGGCAGATTTTATTATTTCATTATTAGTAAAAACAGTTATACTTTTAAAAAATTTGTAACATTTTTACATAAGTTTAATTTAACATTTAAATAAGCATTCTATATTTGAATACATTTTAAAATTGTATTCTATTCTGTGCTTTTTAGCCGCCATTATACCAGTCTTTAGTGCCACATGATTATTCAGAAAACATTTTAATATGCTGATTTTGTGCTTAAGAAACATTTCTTATTATTTATCAATGCTATTATTAAAGAAACACTCCACTTTTTTTTGAAAGTAGGCTCATTTTCCAACTCCCCTAGAGTTAAACAGAGTTTTACCGTTTTTGAATCCATTCAGCCGATCTCCGGGTCTGCCGTTAGGACTTTTAAAATAGTTTAGCATAAATCATGGAATCAGATTAGACCATTAGCAAAAATGACCAAATATTTTCGATATTTTTCCTATTTAAAACTTGACTCTTCTGTAGTTACATTGTGTACAAAGACAGAAAATTAAAAGTTGCAATTTTCCAGGCTGATACGGACAGGAACTATACTCTCTTTCTGACATAATAATCAAGGAACTTTGCTGCCGTACCATGGGTTCAGCAGGCGCAATGATATTACGCAGTGCCTGAATATAGTTCCCAGCTATTTTACTATTAGCTTAGTGCCGATCACACTGGAAGTTAACTAGCTGGGGACTATTTTCAGGAGCAGCGTAAAATATAGTAACCCACGGTACGGCAGCAAAGTTCCTTGATTATTACGCCGGAATGAGAGTATAGTTCCTATCCATATCAGCCTGGAAAATCACAACTTTTCATTTTCTGTCGTACACGATGTAACTAAGTTTAAGTTAAATGTTTTAAATAGGAAAAATATTGAAAATCTTTGGTCACTTTTGAACGAGATGCTATTGGTCTAATCAGATTCAATGATTTATGCTAAACTATGCTAAATGTGCTACCGGCAGAAACTGTAAAAAACGGTAAAACTCATCTGTTTAACTCTAGGGGAGTTGGAAAATGAGCCTATTTTCAAAAAAAGTGGAGTGTTCCTTTAAAGCTGTCTTTGCGGAACCATGATACATTTTTTTCCAGGATTCCCTCCTGATTAGCAAAATAGTGTTTAATGATTAAAAAAAGTTGCAAACAAGGTTCAAGACAAATTTCCAGGGCCCAAACAAATCTATGGCTCACTGCAGACAAACCCACCTCAAAACGCAGAGTACAGTACAATAAACAGTAGAGACGTGCTGAGATGATACTATGTTGTGCAGCGGGGGCGATGCTGACTCACCCAGTTGTGTGTTGTCTCTGCGTGGTAGCTCTTTAACCAGAGAAACTGCGTGCTCCGATACCTCCACTGCTTCCTTCTGAGCCAGTTGTCTCAAGCAGGCCACAACTGCACGTCTCAGAGACAGGTACGAGCTGCACAGGTTTATCTGTACATGCACAAATGCCATACATGAAATTAATCTTCAATTAGTATGGCATTATGAAGGAGTAGTAGTGAAGTAGGTCTTGTGAACTAAAAGAATAGATATGAGACATCAGAGCTGGGTGGATAAAACATTTAATAAAATGAAATTCTTGTGGTTTAAAATGGTTTAAATTATTTGCTCATACTGGACACCTGATATAAGGTATATAAAACATATTAGTGCAGACTGAAAGTAAGTAGGTGAATTTAGAAATAGAGCACACTTCAAATGTAATGATCGCTTCATCACATTTTGCACAACATAACCCAGACAAAAGTGCAAAAAACACTTCAGCAGACAGCTGCGGTGACATCAAAGTTAGTCCTGTTATGTCAAAATGACCCCACACAAGCACTCTTTCAGTGAAGAGAAAGACAGAGGGAAAGGAGAAAGGGACAGCAGGGCTACTGTCAAGGCTTGTTTTGAGCTTTAAATGATGTGACAAGCGAGCTGTTTGCAACGAATAGGACTATAAATCAAACCATCTAAAAATAGAGCATGTAGAACAAAGCATGTTTTTCTCAATTACTGTCTAATAATGTCTAAATGTGCGTGTGCGCGGTTGTGCGATGAAGAGAGAGCGCGCAATGGAGTGAAGCTCTCACGGTAATAAAGCTAATAGCTTGAATTGGCATGAGGCCACAGCTGTGGATGTGAATGTCATGTGCACTGTGTGGGTGGTCAGTGTTAGAAGCCTTTACAGAAAAGAACAAGCCAAGCAAGCCTAATCCTTGGCATTAACCCTGCAGTTAGAGGCAGTGACACTGTCTGCTCATGCTCAAAACGAGATCCTTGTTGAGTTAGTTTCACACTGGGAAAAATGAGAGGAGGACAACAGAGCGTAATTATAGAGAGCGACGCAGGAGAAAGAAAGGAATATGAAGTGCAAACAAAGGAACGGGAATAAAGTGGCCTGACAGCAGAGGCGCAGACAAAACCTACCAACACAGAATAATCCAATAAGATTTCCTGTACAAGAAAGCAGAAAACAGCACTGTCACTACAGATGGGGGCAAAGCCAGGTCCGTGAACACTCACCTCTATTTCAATGACATTCATTTTTCATGTATACAAATAAATGAATGTGAAGAAGGAAAAGTGTTTTTTGGTGTGTATAGACTACCAGTCAAAAGTTTGGACACACACTCTCCTTTAATGTTTTTTAAGGCTGCATTTATTTGATCAAAAATACAGGAAAAAAAAAAACAAAAAAACAGTAATACTGCAAAATGTTATTACAAGATAAAAATCTATACCATCACTTTTTATTAATTTAACACATCCTTGGTGAATAAAAGTATTAATTTCTTTAAAAACAAAAGAAAGAATATAAATTTACTGACCCCAAACTTTTGAACAGTAGTGTATATTGTTAGAAAACCTTTCTATTTTAAATAAATGCTGTTCTTTTTTAACCTTTTATTGATCAAAAAATCCTGAAAAAAGTATCACAGGTTCCAAAAAAAATATATATATTAAGCAGCGCAACTGTTTCCAGCACTGATAATAAATCAGTGATCATGTGACACTGAAGACTGGAGTAATGATTCTGGAAATTCAACTTTATTTAAAGATATAAATTTAATCCTAAATTTTAATGTATATTAATATAGAAAAAACATTGATTTACATCATAATAATATTTCACAATATTACATTTTTTTTCAGTATTTTTGATCAAGTGAAAACAGCCTTGATAAGCATAAGAAAATTCTTTAAAAAACATTAAATGAGAGGGTGTGCCCAAACTTTTGGCTGGTAGTGTATATGCACGTGTATAGTTAAAATGCAATAAAAAGGTAAAAAAAAAAAAAAAAAAAAAATATTATATATATATATTGTTGATATTGATGTTGATATTCTGGTCATATATTTTTTTTCCAAGAACATTTTACCAATTCCAAACCACATTAATCTTAATAACTATTATTTAAGTTATACATTATTGTTCATGAAGGCTGGAAGTGAAAAGCTCACTATACTCAAGTGTGCATAATTATCAGGCACGTTTTCTTTTGCAGATAAAAAAAAAAAGCCAAAAAAAAAAAAAATAAATCATTTATAGTCCATCTCCTGTCCTGAAAAGTCTGTCTTGCAGAGATGAGCTAAAATTAAATTCCAAAACTTACTGTCAGATTCTGGAAATAAATTCTTGAAAGAGTGGTATAAGAGGATGTGATGCTGGTCCTTCAAGAGAAACTCAAGTTCTCTGTCTATAAAGCCTATAGAAAACACTTGACACATTGCAATTTGGGAGACGCCTGGTAGGTTGCAGTTCTGGAAAATGGTGGTGCTAGAGACAAAATGGTCCCTGATGGTTTCATACATAATTCTTCACCTTAATTTTAATTCTTTTGCAGTTAACATGTGTCTTTTCTTCTCCACCTGTTTTTTGTGACCAATGAGCATTTCGCTATCCAATGGTCATGCCTTAACTTTGCAAATTCTAGTATTGCATAGGCATTTAATACCTAGAGTTAATTCTCTTTTTTGGCTCATTTTATCTGTAAAGGAATACATGGCTTATAATTATGCACACCTAATTATAAGACAATAATATATAAGACAATTATATATCACATATAAATGATTAATAATTATGCACACAGTGTATATAACATAATGGTTACTGACTGACCTTACAGAGTTTTCATTATATATTGTTGATCAATTTCAACAATATACACTGCCAGTCACAAGTTTTTTTTTTTTACAGAAGTCTGTTTTGCTGACCAATCCTGAATTTATTTGATCCAGAGTACAGCAATTACAGTAAAATTTGTAAATATTTTTACCATTTTAAATAACAGTTTGTAATTTTAATATATTTTAAAATATAATTTATTCCTGTGGTTTCAAAGCTGAATTTTTAGCATCATTACTCCAGTCACATAATCCTTCAAAAATCATTCTAATATTCTGATTTGACATTTATTATAAACATTATTATTATTATTATTATTATTATTGTTGACAACAGGCGAGTAGGATTTTTTTAAGGTTTCTTTTAAATGTCTTGTTCAGTATGATTGTGTGTTAAGTGTATTGATGACTTACACAGAGGCTGGGCACCAGGCTGGCCAGATTGACAAAGCGTGGCGCAAACATGTGCAGCTGCTGGAGGCATAAGATCGCCTGGGCCTGGACCAAACAGTCCTGACTGTCCTGCATCACAGCACAGCCCACCAAACACGAGGTCCTTACTGCACACACACCTGCACCCTCACCTGGAGACAGTTTACATTAAACAACCACAGAGAATAGAGTGTGTCAAGGTCTCACCTGCATGATGACAATGTGTGAGTGTGTGTTTATGGGTAAATAAATGTGTGCACCTTGCAGATCCGGCCCCATAGAGGTGATGAGAGCATTAAGGCAGCGGCCCAAACTTTGCTGCACCTCCACGTGCGTATGCGGCGTTGAGAGGAGCAAACGTAGCACCAGATTGAAACTAGCCTCTAGGTGACTGTGGTACAGAGGGCCTGCTAGGTCCACAACCATGGAAAGAGCATGGAGAGCCCACATCTGCATACATGCACATAGTTGACTGAAACATTAGCGCATGAACTTACTGACAACCCTCTATATAAGAAAACATCCCTATTTTTTTTTAATAGGCAGAGTGCGATTCGTGATATGCGCTTTAAATTTCTGTTCTGAATCAAATGATTTGCGATACCCATTTTGAATTCCCGTTCTGAATAAAAGGATTTGTGATATGCACGTTAAATTTCTGTTCTGAATCAAATGATTGGCAATAAGTGCTTTGAATTTCCGTTTTGAATCAAATGATTCACGATACACACTTTGAATTCCTGTTCTGAATCAAATGATTCGTGATAAGTGCTTTGAATTACTGTCCTGAATCAAATGATTTGCGATATGCGCTTTAAATTCACGTTCTGAATCAAATTATTTGCGTTACACGCTTTGAATTCCTGTTCTGAATCAATGATTCACGATATGCGCTTTGAATTCTCGCAATACATGATTCGATTGGAGCGCTTCGAAACAGACAATCATTTTGCGACGCAGTGGTTACTGATTCAGAGTTTCAAAAAGATTTGTGATATGCACGTTAAATTTCTATTCTGAATCAAATGATTCACGATAAGTGCTTTGAATTACTGTCCTGAATCAAATGATTTACGATATGCGCTTTGAATTCCCGTTCTGAATCAAATGATTTGTGATATGCACATTCAATTTCTGTTCCGAATCAAATGATTTGCGATCCGTGCTTTGAATTCCTGT
Source organism: Cirrhinus molitorella (assembly GCA_033026305.1). Classification (NCBI taxonomy): domain Eukaryota; kingdom Metazoa; phylum Chordata; class Actinopteri; order Cypriniformes; family Cyprinidae; genus Cirrhinus; species Cirrhinus molitorella. The sequence goes on from CM065135.1 coordinate 17,709,590, forward strand.
TCTGAATCAAATGATTCACGATACGCACTTTGAATTCCTGTTCTGAATCAAATGATTTGTGTTACACGCTTTGAATTCCTGTTCTGAATCAAATGATTCACGATATGCGCTTTGAATTCTCGCAATACATGATTCGATTGGAGTGCTTCGAAACAGTGAATCATTTTGCGATGCAGTGGTAACTGATTCAGAGTTTCAAAAAGATCTGTTGATGCTCTTTGCTCGCTTTCTCTATATAATACTTACAATGCAAGTAATGATTTAAGCCAAACTTACAATGTTTTTAATTAAATTGTGATCACGTTAGATGCATTTTCCGTCGTATTAAAACCATTTTATGACATGAAACTCATTATGTGGTACTTTGCTAAAAAGATGATTTTATAACATGCGTTGTAAACAGATTACACTAGGTTAATTAGGCTATAGTCTGGAGTTGGGTCAACCTCCGCCTATGGAGGGGAAAAAGTTTTCAAAAGCATCCCCCCCTCTGCTTTTTTCACAAATCGCACCGTTTATAGGGCTTATAAACATTCATGTGCTCTATGTACCTGAACTTCAGGTGAGGTGCTGTCCTGGGAAAGAGTAAAGAGGACTCCAACACAGGCACTAAGGAACTGAGAGGAGCTAATCCCACTCAGATAACGGTAGACAGCACTGAGTGCCAAAGCATGACCTGTGCGTGTGATAGCATCCCTCGCCGTCTTCAGTCTGAAAGACATTTACATCAATTTCAGATCATTTAATTTCAAAAACATACACTGCACTTTTTACACTGCACTTGGCATACACTCACTTGTCAAAGCTCATGAGAGTGATGGAAACTGTGAAATTGGGGTCATTAAGAACTTGCACAAGCCTGGCTAAACCCTCTGCAGCCATGCAGCGCAAGAGAGGGTTTGAGCCTTCTAGCGCCCCCAATAGGAGTGAAAGAGCTGGTCTTTGAACCTCCTCTGGCCCCAATTCCCTCCGACTTGATGCCAAACACTACAAAGCAAAACAGAACGCGGGGGGGAAACAAACTGGTTTAATATGGTCTGAACCCAATGTTTTAAAACGGTTACTTTTTAAATGGCTTCTTACCTTCAAAGTGCAGCAGAAAGCAGCAGCTACGTTAATTTGAACAGTCTGCTGCCGGGCTCCTTTAAGCTGACGCACGAACTCACAGAACTGCTCTAGGATCTGAGCCCTGAGACAGGAAATACAACAAATGTACTAAACAGCTACTGTAACATCTTTACTCCACTAGGGATGCACATATACATATATATATATATATATATATATATATATATATATACACCGCTGTTCAAAAGATTTTTGATGTTTTTAAATCTCTTCTGCTTATCAAGGCTGCATTTATTTTATCCAAAAAAAATAAATAAAAATTATATATATATTTTTTTTTTTCTCTGTGATGCAAAGCTGAATTTTCAAAATCATTCATCCAGTCTTCAGTGTCACATGTTCCTTCAGAAATCATTCTAATATGATGATTTATTGTCAATGTTGGAAACAGTTGTGCCGTTTAATATTTTTTGGAACCTGTGATATTTTTTTTTCAGGATTCTTTGATGAATAAAAAAAATTTAAAAGTACAGAATTCATTTTAAATAGACATCTTTTCTAACAATATAAGTATTTAGTATCACTTTTTAATAAGCTGAATAAAAGTAATTTCAAATTTCTTTCAAAAAAACGAAAGAAAATTACTGACCCCAAACTTTTGAACAGTAGATTATATTGTTAAAAAAGATTTATACTTTAAATAAATGCTGTTCTTTTTAACGTTTTATTTATAAAAGAATCCTGAAAAGTTTCTAACATTGACAAATAAGCATTTTAGAATGATTTCTGAAGGATCTTGTGACACTGAAGACTAGAGTTATGGTTGAAGAAAATTCAGCTTTGTATAACAGAAATAAATTATACTTTTAAAGTATATTAAAATAGAGAAATGATTTTTAGCCTTTAGTTTTCTTTCATGTTAAATGTTTTGCACTGATATGAGGTGTATTCATTTGTATGCATATTTATTCAAAATGGATTATATCTTAAAACGATGTGGTAAGGGCAAGTGTTTAATTCACTAGATTATGGTTTATAAGCAATCTTAATTTCCTTTGAAAATCCTGAAAAATGTTACCATGATAAAGCATACTGTCACATAACAGTTTAGTCAAACGTCTATCATTGTATTTCAAAATATTATTAGTTGGGTTTTGATAATTTTACAGCCCAAATGCCAAGAGTTAGTAACCACAGGTGGTTCTTCTCTAAAAATCCTTAGATGTAAAACTGTAAAAAATCCAGATTGTCTTTGTTCCACTTCTAACAAACAAACAAACATTAAAAAAAAAAAAAAAAGAATAATCTATACAAGCTGCTAGGGATGAAAGATGCACTGCAGGAGGACCGATGGCCCCATATGATCAGTATCATTTTCTCTCCACTGCTATGTTTAATAATGCATGGGACATGGCCAGAACAGCCCCCAATTATGCAAATGCATGCAGATGTCTAGATGTAAATTTGGCTATGCTGCATAAGAAAGTGCTTCAAAAAGCCTCTGGATCTCATTAAGGCCAGTTCCCACAAGCACTCAGTATCAGTAACACTATCAGTTCCTCCTAACAATCTGAATAACTTTAAAGGGTAATGTTGGTTAACATTAGTACATCCACATTTTAGTGAATGTAACATAAAACAAACAAACTATATAAATAATTTACAAAGTGGGAGGCATCATTAGGAAAATGAAAGGCACTATACAGTTGAGGGAAACAATCTTACTGAGCTCATTTGAGAATTTTCTGTTTAACTATTTATCCGCATTACCTATTCACTTGCACATGTGAAGCTTTATGAAGGATAATACTTGCATTAATGGTCCTACATAAAGTAACTACATTTGAAGTCAAAAGTTTACACACATTGCAGAATGTGCAAAATGTTAACTGTTTTACCAAAATAAGAGGGATCATACAAAATTCATGTTTTCTTTTTAGTACTGACCTGAATAAAATATTTCACATAAAAGATGTTTACATATAGTCTACAAGAGAAAATCATAGTTGAATTAAAAAAAAAAAAAAAAAAAAAAGACCCTGTTCAAAAGTTTACATACACTTGATTCTTAACACTGTGTTACCTGAATGAGACACATATGCAATAGGGGTGTAACGATACACGTATTCGTATTGAACCGTTCGGTACGAGGCTTTCGGTTCGGTACGCATTACACACCGAACGATTCAATTCGTTGGACTAATCCTATTACATTTGGAAAATAAAAGAACTTAGAGTGTGTGAAACATAATCATTATAATGCTCTCAGTGCCACTACGAAACAAGGCAGCCCAAACGACGTAACAGACAAATTGATGTCTCCCAAAGAAAAACACAATACTCCAGGAGGGTTGTGACGGTGAGGTAAATTCGTTAGAATATCCCTTCTTTTCCTTGCTTTTAAACAGCTTGTAAATGCCAGTGCGCATTTTACTTTTAGTTTCCCTTTTGAATTGGCGCCAATTTGACGTCAAACTGTACGGAAAACTCACTTATATTAAACAGAATGATTAATTTATTATCAAAACGAATATGAATATAGGCCTAATATAAAATGACAAATAACTCATACAAAGTTGAAATATAAAACACTGGAGATCAGCAAACGGTGGAAGCTTCCAAAATCATCTTAGATAAATAGCAAAAGTCTAAAATATTTTTAAAGCAGGCGCTTCTATACTTCGTTTTATAACAAAAATATTTCGCCAACTAGCCTGCTTGTTTTTCTCACCTCACTGGTCAGCTCGACTCATTCTCCTCATGTGATAAATGAAATCCGACCCCTGCCGCTGATCTGAGATGCATAGCCTTCTTTATGTTAATTTTAATAAATAAAAAATGTGTAAAAATCAAGGAAATTTCTCTGGCTTTTTTTTTTGCGAAAACGTACCGAACCGTGACACCACTGTATCATATCGAATCGAACCGCAAATTTTGTGAACCGTTACACCCCTAATATGCAACTATTACAGAAAGTTCAAACGCTCACTGATGCTTTAGAAGGAAACACAATGCATTAAGAGCCAGGGGTGTAAACTTTTGAACAGAATGGAGATGTGTACTGATGCCTAAATATCATTTTTTTTCATTTAGTACTGCCCTTTAGAATCTACAGAGGATACTTACATGTTTCCAAGAAGACCAAAGTGTGTGTAAACCGTTAACTTCAACTGTAACTGAACTGAAGTGTTATGGTGGCATCGAGATTTTTTCAAATGAACTGAACTAAAAGCACTCCAACCAAACAACAACAGCATATAAATGAACAGCAGAAACTACATCACTCATACTTCTGCTGAGCGCCCAGGTGGGGGAAAATTACTCCAAACAGCTGGACAGCTGCTGTCGTTAAAGCAGAAGCTGGAGGGAGGGGGGTAGGAACTTCCTTGGCTTTCTCAAAGATGGTAAACGGGTCGTATTCTAACGTCCCACCTCCTGAACCACCACCATGGAGCTTTAAACACACAGAAATCACAATGAGATTAATTATGAAACGCACAGTAACAAGGGAATCAATTGATGACATTAGCTATGTTTCCATCAGTCTGTTTTTATGGGCATTTTGAAGTATCGCATCAGAAACGAGTGATGGAAACACCACATTTCGAATAAAAATCCCTTAATTTGCATAAAAGTCTTGCTTTAAGAGGTAGATTAAATGTGCAAAATAAAACTATAACACAAAACTTTACAATTTCTAGCCTGTGCACATAATGTGCAAAGCGTTTATGACATATTTTACGAATCGTTTTAATCTGCGCCTTGTCGCTTTTCAAATAGCCAAACCACTTCCATATAACTGAATTCATGCTACCTTTGTCGACAATTTGATCATTTTTGGATAATAACTTGAGATTAGTATCATTGTCGTCGCTGCTTCCACTCATTTTTGTTGTCCTCGAGTTTGCTTTGCAAAGTGCCATAGGAAACAGACTTTGTTCTTTGACGTGAACGTTAAAAGCTGCACGCTGATTGGCTGTTGTCACATATTTCTGCTGTGTGATTGGCTCTTATATTAATCCATATAGAGTAAAAATGCCTAGAGCTTATCATCGTTTTTGACATATATTTTATTGCGCTACGATATGGTACTGTTTATCGGCACAGCCCTACTCTGTACGCATCAAAAAAACACGTGACTTTGTGCTATGGGACGGCAAAGCCTGACTAACCAGTGGACCGATCATGTTCCACAGCATCCAAAATGTTGCTATGGTCATTCTAAAATGCCCGAGCATAAAATGGCTTATAATTGTCTCCAGGAGCTGTCTTACATGAACAGCTGGCATCCACCTCCAAAAGCAATGACCGCATTTACTAAATTATTATATACTTTTTATTATATATGAAAATTATCATATTCAGTGGTTTGCTTCTCCTACTTTATTAGACATATATAGTGCCAATTCATTATGAAGTGCCGATTCTCTTTGCTTTGTTGGATGGAAACGGAGCTTATTCGCAAATGTTTTATGCCATATTCCAATTTCACGCATAAGGTAAATTCGCAACTTTGGATGGAAACCCGGCTATTGACTGCACATTCACAAGGCTATTTCCTTGATGATTAGACTGATCTGACCTGTTCCTCGATGTAGTGCTGATCCACATCCTGCAGTCCAGGACCCAGCAGTGCCAGGTCTTGGCTGTAGCACAGGGAGGGCAGCAGGTTCAGCTCAGCACATGCTGTGATTTCTGGCCCGGTCAGATCATTCAGCAGCTGCTTCAACACGGTGCCAAAGCTCTCTGAGCCAACACAACCAAACCACAATAAACAAATAAATACATATTTGGGCAATCAAAGAGTCTAATTTCCTTATGTTATTTTGGGATATGGAAATAGGTATTCTAAAAATCTTTTAAATTTCCAAGCATGATAAAAATTATTTGAATATAATGTTTTTTTTTCACTATAAAATTCACAACAAAACCCTGACATGGTGATGCAGGCTGATCTATCAATCTATAGTGTTTATAGAACCTTTTTGACTAAAAAGTCCCCCACTGTCTAACACAAAATCCCAATCCCAATTAGCTAAGATATTTTCTTCTGTATTTCTATTGTAATTTTGACAAAGCAAAAACTTTTTATTAAAGGGATAGTTGACCCAAAAATGGTACGCTGAAGGAGTGGAACCGCGGAGTTCATCACAATATTAAATATTTTATTAATATATTATTAATCAAGTTATTGATCAGCATTTAACCCTCCAAATTATTTGATGATTGAATTAGTAGTTTAAGTATTTGTAAACTGCTGAGATCCACTTTAGTCAGAATTGGATGTATAACAGTATTCTCTTTGCCTGCTAAGTGCTATCTTTCTCCAGGGTCACAGTGCCATGTCACAAGAGGTCATCGGGACCTCTCATCTACGTGTCCAACAAGTGATTTGAACATTTATGCATATTAGAAAATAAACTGAATATGGATGTAGTCTGCCTTTTTACTCTCTAAGATGTTCTAAGAAGTCTCATTGTGTGTGTAGTTAACCATATTTGATAAGGTCAAGGGCAGAGTCACACAACCTTGAAGTACAGATAAGTGTACTCTGTGTATGTGTGTGTATGCGTCTTTGCAGCTAGATGAAGAGAGAGCCCTATGAGGGAAACGTCATTTGCCGCCACCCTGATGTCCAGAGGGACAGATAACTGTCTCTGAAGAGACCCGTTGCATCTGACCTCTGATTGCTTGTCACCTAAATAATCGTTGAAGTATTGACGTAGTTAGTGACCTCTATTAGAGTATAAGTACAGTTGTATTGAGACTGTACGCAGGGCGGCCTACAAACTCCATCGAGAGTGTTGAAGGTGACTTCTGCTGATGAAACTGCAAACTATCATCTTCAGTCAATCTGACCTTGATTGAATCTCTGACTTCTGGTTTGAACAGTGTGTCAGTTGCGTCGCTGTCTATGCAGGGTCAGAGCTCGGATTTAATAAAAAATATCTCAATTTGTGTTCTAAAGAAGGTCTTACGGATTTGGAACAACATAAGGGTTAGTAATTACTGACAGGATTTTCATTTTTGGGTGAACTATCCCTGTGAGTCCCCCAACCTGTCAGTCTTGATTAAAATGAATAAACATCAACACATGATCTAGTCCAATCAAGTTTTAGAATTTGCTTACCTTCATATGTTTTAGGTTGAAGCATTGTGAGGATCTCATACACTCTTAATCTAAAGACAGTGGCTGCATTTTTGATCTGGTTTCCATAGGATTTAATAATAGAGGGCAGCCTAAAAAAAAAAAAAAAAAAAAAAAGGGGTGAAGGGAACCAAAATGTTGTGTGATAAACATTTGTCTATCAACATCCTGTTAACATTACATCTGCATTCTGCATATGCTTTAAAAAAAATAAAAGCATTTTTGACTTCAAAAATAACTTTTCATTTTAAGCAATTTAGATCTGCTCACTGTTTGAGCAGGGCCACTGCACAGGTCAAGAGAGGAAGTAAACGACTGATGACATCATCAGTGAGGAGATCTTTGCAGTGTACCACCAGGCTCTTCATTGCTGTAAGAGAGATAACAAGCTATGACGACTAAACATCCTGTTTATTCCTAAAACAAAGTTTATTACTGTGATGTGAAGGGAACAGATCAGCAGATGGACTGGTGCATGAACAAAAGATCTTTTTTACAGAGAGATAAAAAGACACATATGTGAGAAGGCTGTCAGATTCATAGAAGACCCTCACCGCATAGTGCTCCTGCTCGCCCCTCCAGGGTCACCTGCCAGGTGAAGGAGTCTCCACGTCGCAGCTCATTCTCCACGTCCTTCACAGACAGTGGGAAGGCACATTTCCATAGCAACAGCAATCGAGGCAAGTGATGCTCCATTACAGTGGGACCTTGAATAAAAATATCAGAAAGAACAACAAGGATGTTCAAAAAAACTGTCTGAAAACAAAAATGAACTTCTAACATATTGGCTGTTACAATATAGGCTCATCTCATCTATGTGGGCATACTGAAGATCACAAACCAGTAAACTGATTCATACCCAGTGTAGAGAGGGCACTGAGCAGCAGCCAACCTCCTTGAGTGCGTTGGATGGAGATTCTGCTGTTCTGAGCTGCAGAACGCAGCAGATCTTCTGCCAAGGTCATCACTACCTACAACCAGTTCATAGGAATGAGTGTTAATGTTAATTAAATGTGACCCTGGACCACAAAACCAGTGATAAAGGTCTTTTGCTAAGAATGAAAAAAATAAATAAAATACTGAAAAAAAAAAAAAAAAAATCGCCTTTAAAAGTTGTCCACATAAAGTTTATAGCAATATTACTAATCAAAAATTTAGTTGATATATTTACGGTAGGAAATTTACAAAATATCTTCATGAAACATGACCTTTACTTAACATCCTAATGATTTTTGGCATAAAAGAAAAATCTATATTTTTTTACCCATACAATGTATTTTTAGCTATTGCTACAAATATACCCGTGCTACTAACGACTGGTTTTGTGGTCCAGGGTCACAAATAAAAAAAACATATAACAACTATATATATGACACTAATAACATTTACAGTGATGTTGAAAAATAAAGCATAATTAGTGAACTATTCTTTACAAGCAATACAATTTCTCTCACATGATGCTTTCGGTCAATTTCAACAAAGGAAAAAGCATTTGTTATTTGTTATTTGTTAATTTTGTTAATTTTAATTATTTGTTGCTATGACATTTGTTAATTGTTAATTTGTTATTTGTTAATTGTCAGTGGTTAATCAAACAGTTGGGTGACAAACATTCTTTAAATTACTGTTGTCAAAATACTGAAATTTTGTCCAATACTGAAATTTAAAACTATTTTAATATTAATTTTCCACAGTATCAATCTATTTATTCCAAATGCACACACACCACTGCACACAAGCCACAGGTGTATTTAAAAGGGATAGTGCCCCAAAAAAAGAAAATTCTTTCATTATTCATGTCATACCGAACCCGTATTTTTGATGAAATCTGAGAGCTTTCTGACCCTGCATAGACAGCAACATAACTGACACGTTACCTAGAAAGGCCTAGGCCTAGAAAGGTAGTAGATAAAATACTCCATGTGACATGAGTGGCTCAATCGTAATGTTATCAAGTTACAAGAATACTTTTTATGTGAAAAGAAAACAAAAATAATGTCTTTATTCAGCAATTTCTTCTCTTCTGTGACTTCGATGCATGCTCACAAGAGTACTACGACATGAAATAAGTATGCTTAAAATCTTCTCTGATGTATTGAAATTGATACTGAATATTGTTGTTTTTAAAGTATTGTATTGAAGTTATACATTTCAGTTTCATGACAACACTAATTTAAAACATCTTTTATGTTCTGCAAGTCACATAGGTTTAGAAAAGCAAGAGTAAGTAAATGATGACAGAATTTATATTTTTGTGCAAACTATGCCTTCAAAGTTTAACCTTTTGTGGAATGCAGACCACAAGCCACAAAACCTTGTGACATAAGGGTCAATTTTTTTAAATGTGAGATATTTATAGATAATTTGAAAGCTGAATAAATAAGCTTTCCATTGATGTATGGTTAGCATAGGACACTATTTGATAGAGATACAATTATTTGAAAATCTGAAATCTGAGGGTGCAAAAAAAATCTAAACTTTGAGAAAATCACGTTTAAAGTTGTCCAAATGAAGTTCTAAGCAATGCACATTACTAATCAAAAAATAAGTTTTGATATATTTACGGTAGGAAATTTACGATAATTTTGACCCATACAACGTATTTTTGGCTATTGCTACAAATATATCCATGCTACTTAAGACAGGTTTTGTGGTCCAGGGTCACATATAATACATTAACAATGACAGCTGATGGCATCCACTTCAAAACAAAGTCATTCATTTTCAATTTCTTAATGTTCAGACACCATCATGAGCTCAACTTCATTAAAATGAGCAGTGATGCAGTGTGGAAACTACCGAAGGGAGTCTAGACAGTGATCTGGCGCCTGACTGAAAACTGCAATTGTGTAGAAACGCCTACTAGCAAGCAACAGCAGAGACTCACTGACTACAGTGATCTGAAATGCTGCCAGTATGAACAGACCTTGAGCATATCTGATGATACAGCACAAACAGAACCAAAAACATATACAAACTTACTGTGTGCTTTAAAAAGAGGCAAGGGACATGTAAAGACACAAATCTCATTCATACCTTGCCCTTGGAGTGTGATATTCCTAGTGGACAGAGCTGTACGGCTCCCAGCAGAGCTGCGATGGCAGCACTGTACCCTGCCACAGCCTCTGGGCATGACTTGAGGGCATTCAGCCGCTCTGCACAGCGGTCTAGCAACACCGCCACCTGAGCAGGTATCCCTACGGCGACACACCGTAGGCACCAGGCAGCAGCCAGACGAGCAGAGGTGCTGGGGTGAAGAAGAATGGAGATCACAGTGTCCAACATTCCTGTCAGAAAAACAAAACAGAGAAACTATTGAACTTGCTGTTTTAGTAAAGTTCAAGGCATCAGAAATGCCTATCTGAGCTCTTTCTGAAATTGTTATAAAGATGGTGTCTCTGAAGCAGGATGGATGTGTTACATCTGCAGCTGTAGGCACTTTTTCTGCTCACCCCTTCATCCAGGCCTTATTGTGACACATCCATTAAAGAGTAAACATACTCACACAAAATCCAGAGATATAGCTAAAGACACTTGAAAACATCTTTCTTTGATCCTGGTTCCAGTATAAGACCATTAAAAAAACATCACAACTGTGCAACGTTAGGAGCAGGAAGTTGTTTATAACAGTTTGATTGACAAAAATACTACAGCTGTTTTTGAAGTTACTGTATCTTTGTTACTGGGAAATATCTCCATGAGACATTCAAATATTTATGTCCATTTAATACTCAAAATTTTTCTATTTTAATACATTGTAATTTATTAACATGATGCAAAGCTAAATTTTCAGCATCATTACTCCAGTCTTCAGTGTCACATGATTCTTCAGAAATTATCCTAATAGGCTGATTTGGTACGTAAGAAATATTTCTCATTACCAATGTTGAAAACAGTTGTGCTGCCTAACATTTTTTATGTTTTTTTATATGCAATTTGTTAAAAGTTCAAAGAAGAGCATTTATTTGAAACATAAATATTCTGTAACATTATAAATGCCTTTTCTATCTTTTGGCCAATTTAATGCATCCTTGTTAAAAAAAAAAAAAAAAAATATATATATATATATATACATAAGTATATGTATATTAACAACTTACTACCCCAAAACTTTTGAACAGTAGTGTATATCAATAAGAAACAAACAAATAAAATAAAATGATAAAAAATAAAGTCCTTTAAGGTATTTAAGTACATATGAAAAAAGAAATTATGTAGCAAGCCTTTTTTGCAAATACAGATAATTTACCATAGAAATATTATGTTTTATAACGTTTATGACCGTTATAGCTATAGATCACTTTGCATGCTTGTTTAGAATCACCCGTCACATGTGCTCACCAGGTTTCCTAAAGTTTTGAGTTTCCTTCAGGCTTTATAGGATTTTGGGTAAATTCAGACAGGCCCCTTTTCTAAACGATCCCGTTATAGCTTCCCAAAGGGTAAATTCCAACATATTTTTTTTATTATTATCCCAGAGAGTTCAGAGAGTTGTACTGCAGTATTTTTTTTTCCAGATCGCAAAAGTATTTTATGTATTTATTTTATTTATTTTTTTAATTTCCGCAATCATTTAACAAAGGATTTGATTGACAGCAGTGGTTCTAGAGGTAAAGTTGTCCGGAATAATGAGTTATGTCATATGCAGTGCTGGGCAACAATTAATCGCGATTAATCGCATCCAAAATAAAAGTTGTTGTGTACATAATTCTTGTTTTGCTTTCGTTGGCAGCACTGCATAGGCTTTGTTCAAGAATGTCTCCAAATAAGTGTGTTGGATGTGAGGGAAAGTTTACTGTGTTCAGCTTCCCAAAGAACCCAGCGTTACGCGAACAGTGGATGCAGTTTGTTTTACCGGGGCATCAACAGAGCGTAGCAAGAGCGTTTGTGTGTTCCCTTCATTTCAGTGACAAATGTTTTATTAACAAGGCCCAGGTCGACACTGGATTTGGACATTGTTTGCTATTAAAACATGGAGTGGTCCCAGTGATAAAAATCCCAGTCATGCAAGTACGACTGCATCAGATTTCTGTCTTTTGTTGGAAATCAGCTTAACTTAATTCAGCAAAAATCAGCAAAAAACCTAATTCGGGACTAAGGGATAATTCGCAAACAGGTTTCACAAAAAAAAATCCCACATTTCACGAGGCTCTAACCGAGGCCTGCATTTTGTTAAGCGTGAGCCAAGGATCCCAAAGACAAGACACTTGAGCCTGCAACTGACGGTTATAACCGAAGAGTTATGTGCGCTTTCATACTTTTGATCATTGTAGCGCCCCCGTCAGGCCGATTGTGGTAAGCATTTGTGACTTTGTCGGTGGTGTGAGTACGATCATCCCTCCAACTTTCAAGTCTCTACAACTTACAGTTTGGTCTGCACGATCAGTTTTACGTGGAGATTGCTGATACGCAAACCACTCTTACAATTACTATAGGGTTTCAGTGGCACTAATCCATGTAAAAATAGGTGCTTAACTGTATGCACCATAGATCTAAAAATCCTTCAAAAATGTTCAATGGGGTCCCCAGAGTTTGTTGGTTAATAATGCATGACAAACCTATACTGGTGTCCTGCAGCAGTGGGGCGGCAGTGGATCTCAGGTCCTGTAGCAGACTGCCCAGTTCCAGGAGGGCACAAACCAGCACATGCTGACTTGCTGTGACATCTGCAGGGCTCACACGTGTCTCCACGTTCCCTTCGTGAAGAGCTGCATCTGACAGAAACACAGGACACATTTAAGAAATTACAACTCAATATTCGATGAGACCTAAATATTTGCCCTTGGCCTAGTTTCTTACCCACAACCCTCTTCTGTTTGCTGATCAACTGACAGATCTCCTTAGCAGCTGCAATTTGGGCCTTTTCCCCTAGCAAAGTGCTAAGAGTGGCCCGCAGTATGAAGGAAGCACAGCAGCGGCAGGAGACAGCATCAGCCAGGTTTTGTGTCGCCCGTGTGTGAGATACCCACTCCATGAGAAGAGAAAGAAGACTAGAGAAGTGCATCTCCAGCCACGCGCCACCCAGAATGGACACAAACACCACACACGTCTGTTTAAAAGATAGAACAGGTTTACTGAATAATGAATAAACTGAAATGGATAAAAATTAAATTAAATTAGATTAAATTAAATTCAGATCACAAGGGAATGACTGTACAAGGACGAACAACCTGTGTGATGCCGATGCGCACGTCTCTGCTGACAGAACTGGTCCCTTTCAACATGTCTCCACTGGCCCTCAGGAAGCCAGCTCCACCCCGCAGGAAACCAGAACTCAGCAGTTCCATCACCTCCTCCAGGGAGTTGCGCTTGGAGCCTGGCCTCGGAGCTGAGAGCAAAGCCACAGGAACATGGGAGGAACAATGAAAAGGAGAGAAGCATGAGAGAGAGTGTGAAGGGATAAATGATAGAACAGATGGAATCGAGTGGGAGAGGAAAGATGAGCATTACATTGAGGAAAAGAAAAGCATATGTGGGTGATTTTCCCAATCTCCATGGGTAAATGATCAGCTCAGTGTCCTCTGAGGATGTCAGTGAGATTACTGAATAAAATCCACCCACCTATGGCCTGTCTGGGCTCGAGTGCCGATGCTAATAAAGTGCCAAGCAGTTTTGAGATGCCGACTCGGACATCATAGTTTGAGCCCTCGAAGGCTCGGAAACAAAGAGTGGCCACATTCTCCAGTTCTGCGGACCACAGGAAGACAGCCTCTCTCTGGAGCTCCAGAAGACACTATTAAAAAAATAATAATAATTAACTTCACAACTTCGTAGTAATTCTGGCCAAACTGGGAGAAAAACTGAAACCAAAACTTTATTTTAACTTGACAAACATATTAAAGTTATTTTAACATAAATTGACTCCATTGTTTTTGAACAGTAAGACTTTTTGATGTTTTTTAAAGAAGTCTCTTCTGCTCACCAAGCCTGCATTTATTTGATCCAAAGTACAGTAAACAGTAACATTTTTACTGTTTAAAATAACTGTTTTCAATTTGAATACATTTTAAAATGTAATTTATTTCTGTGATCAAAGCTAAATTTTCAGCATCATTATTTCCAGTCTTCAGTGTCACATGATCCTTCAGAAATCATTCTAATATGCTGATTTGAATTTTTTATTTTTAATATTCATTTAGCTTTAAATTGATCAAAAGTGATGATAAAGACATTTATAATGTTACAAATGGTTTCTATTTCAGATAAATGCTGTTCTGAACTTTCTATTCATCAAAGAAATCTGAAAAAAAAAAAAGTCAGCATTTTCAGCATAATAATAATAATAATAATAATAATAATAAATTTTTTTTAAGCAGCAAATCAGAATATTAGCATGATTTCTGAAGGATCATGTGACTGTAGTAATGATGCTAAAAATTCAGCTTTGAAATCACAGAAATAAACTACATTTTAAAACATATTCAAATAGAAAATTGAATACGTAAAAACTTAAATAGTATATTCCGAAACTGTACTGTTTAGCTGTACTTTGGATCAAATAAATGCAGGCTTGGGAAGCAGAAGAGACTTCTTTAAAAAAAACTTTTGACTGCTAGTGTATATGCAATATTTAAAACTTATAGAATTTGAAAATGATTATGGTCTATAGACTATAGAAATATTTTAAATATTCAGCACAATGTCACTTTTCATCATTACAAAGACCACACTCAAAAACAAACTACTAAATAAATAAATAAATAAAACACTTTAAACAAAATTGATAGTGATTCTAGACAGACTATGACAAAAACTAAAACCCATTATTTTTAATAATTAAATAACTAAAACATTATTTAAAAATTACCCTTTGATTGTAATAACAAATTATATTAATATTATTATTTTTTTTATTAAATAGAAGAATAATTAGCTGAAAAGAGTACAATAACTTAGGATCATATTTTAAAATATTTCATAGATATTGTGGGGTAATAAGAATATTATGAACTGAATTCACATTAACATCCGTTAACAATAAAGAAGAATGTAAAACTGTTTCTGTCAAAAAGTAATACATGTTTGACAAACACACACATGATTACTAACATTAACATGATTAGTAATTGATGCATGTGGGTGAATGTCCAATACCTTTGCGGCAGCACAGCGCACAGCCATGGAGCGATCAGTGAGACACGTGCGAGCAGCTTTATAGATGTCTCTGTGACAGGATACGGCACTCACACCTAAACCCTTTAGAATCCTCTCAATACCCAACATGATCTCACAGCGGCCCTGAGACTGGACAAAACAACACATAGGCACACATTTACTTCTGGAATAGAAAACTTCAGAACACAAATTAAGATATTTTTGATTAAATCCGAGATCTTTCTGACCCTGCATAGACATCAGTGAACATAACTGAAACGTTCAGAAGATGAACAAAAGTCTTACAAATTTGGAATGACATGAGGGAAAGTAATTAATAACAGAATTTAAATTTTTGGGTAAACTGTCTCTTTAAGGTTAGAGCTTTGTCTAAAGCTTTAAAGGCTTAGTTCACTTTCAGAAGAAAAATTTACAGACAATGTGGTCACCCCCTTGTCATCCAAGATGTTCATGTCTTTCTTTCTTCAGTCGTAAAGAAATTGTTTTTTGAGGAAAAAATTTCAGAATTACTCTCGATATAATGGACTTCTATGGTGCCCACAAGTTCGAACTTCCAAAATGCAGTTTAAATCCAGCTTCAAAGGGCTCTAAACAATCTCAGCCGATGAAGAAGGTTCTTATCAAGTAAAATGATCAGTTATTTTCTAATCAAAATGACAATTTATATACTTTTTAACCTCCAATGCACGTCTTGTCTTGTCTCTGCGATGCGCATGTGTAGTCTGTGTGATCTGTTTTACCTTTTTTTTGTAAAGGGCGTTTGTTTGTTCACTTTATAAATACTGGGTTGGAAACTTCTGCAGTGATGTATGACGATTTTGAAGTTGGGGAAGAAAATGAGATGGGAGTTTTTCAGCATACCCTAAATGTATTGAACCGGATTACAAAGACTATGCATGTGCATTGCAGAGACGAGACGAGCATCTGAGGTTAAAAAATATATGAAATTGTCAATTTGTTAAGAAAATAACCGATTGCTTCACTATACAAGACCCATCTTCCTCGGCTGGGATCGTTTAGAGCCCTATGAAGCTGCATTTAAACTGCATTTTGGAAGTTCAAATTTGGGGGCACCATAGAAGTCCACTAAATGGAGAGAAATCCTAAAATGTTTTCCTCAAAAAACATAATTTCTTTACAACTGAAGAAGGAAAGACATGAACATCTTGGATGACAAGGGGGTGAGTACATAATCTATAATTTTTTGTCCTGAAAGTGAACTAATCCTTTAACTATTAGTTCAGGAAATAGAAATGATTGCCTTAGAAACACTATTAAACACACACTACCATTTAAACAACCAGGGTCAGTGCCTCTTTTTTTTTTTAAGAACTTTAAAGTCAGAGTAAAGAATGTTACATTTTTACAAAAAATTAATAAATAAATAAATAAATAAAAATAAATGAAATAAATGCTATTCTTAAAACTTTTCATTCAAAAAAATCTTGAAAAAAAGCATAAAGCTTTCCATTAAAATATTAAGCAATACAACTATTTTCTTAAATGACTGCAAGATAATAATAATAATAATTATAATATTAATAATAATAATAATAAAAAATGTTTCTTCAAATCATGTCTTCTGCAGGATAATGTGACTCTAAAGACTGGAGTCAAAGTTGCCATAACTGAAATAAATTACATTTTCAAATAGAAAACGGTCACAATATTTCACAATATTACTGTTTTTACTGTATTTTTGTTGTGAATGGTGGGGGCGGGGCTGGGGGAGTAACTTGATTTGAAAAAGGGACTTATTATTTGGAATATTGATTGGATCACTGGATCAATGCCATTTGCTATTGTTGTGATGTCATGCAAATGACAGGTTGTTGAAGGAGTGAGATTTTTGTCCATTTTTGGCACATGAATTAAAAAATAATGATGTGAACAGATAAATAATTTATAATAAACAACAATCATAAGAACTTTTCACTTTGTGAACTTTAAAAACAATTTCCTGATGCCAACACTTTAAACAGTAGTGTATTTCATCTGCTAATTGACAAGTCCCAAGCATTTGTGATGATCAAAAATAAATAAAAATGCTACATGTAATGATTGAAAACACTTGAATCACCTTCTGGTCTTCAAACTACTGGTGATTTTTCACAGTAAAGTACAGTCACATATCAGTGTTTGTCTGAACTGTAAATCACATACTGGTGTGCAGCCACACGTACCTCTGCGCTCTTCATGGCTTTCAGAAGGTTTGTCACTGTCTCTTTAAACGAGTTGATGAGTAGTCGGCCCAGTTGCTCATACAGCACACCCAAACAGGCCACAGCTGCCCTGTAGGGAGCAATAAGTAACCTCACTGGCAGAAGATCAAGCTGAAGCCCATCTGCAGTGCAAGCGGTGGGAGTGCGTGATGTGTGCGTGTAGGGTGCAGATTTATGACACTCACAGTCGAGTAGGCAGAAAGCTGGGCGAGTCATCCTTGCTGCGGATAATGTCATTGCAGCGGTCCACAGTGAGGCTGGACGTGAGGGAGTCACCCACTCGGTACACCAGTGCCAGACATTGTGCCAGCAGCAATCGCGTCGGGGGGCCCGGAGAACTCGTCAGTACCGCCGTCAGCTGCTCCACCAGGCGCTTCTGGTTCTGTTTCACATCAGCCTGCCACACAAATACATGCCATACTGTTTAGTTGAACGCTGCTCTTTAATTGCCGTTTCCTGGCACTGCACCAGTAAGAAACAGACAGACACATCACTAGTCCATTCCAGACTGAGAGACAGCCGGGGGAAAGGCAGACAAATAATCAGGGAGTCTGTTCAGAGAGACTTGCTTGTGTTTGTGTTTGAGAGAGAGAGAGAGAGACAGACAGAAGCGTTTCTTCTCAAACAGAGAGCTTATTGTCAGCGCCCTCAACTCACCCGGTCTGTGGCAGGGAGCAGTTTCTTGAGGAAACGCAGCCACTCGAAGACAAACTCGGCCCTCTGGTGCTCCCGTAGCTGACTGCAGGCTTCCTCGTTCAGAAGTAAACTATGAGCCTGCTCCATCTTCCTGTCTCTTCTCCCTCTCCGGTTTTTCACCTGGGACCTTGAACGTAGCGCCCCTCACATTACGGACACCTCCATCTTCCCTGAAATAAACCACACGTTTACACTTGGGGTTTCGCAAGGGGTCCATGGGAAAAAAAAGTTTACAGAAAAAAGTAGAAAGTGTCAAATAAACAATATTTTCTGTTTTCCTTTTCATTTAAATTTTTAGAATGTCTATATAGTTTTTAACTTTTTTTTTTTTTTTAAGTTATACACTACCAGTCAAAATTTTTGAACATTAAGATTTTTTTTTTTTATGCAGTCTCTTCTTCTCACCAAGCCTGCATTTATTTGATCCAAAGTACAGCAAAAATTTGTATATATTATTTTTACTATTTAAAATAAGTTTTTATTCAAATATCTTTTAAAATTTAAGTTATTCCTGTGATGTCAAAGCTGAATTTTTAGCATCATTACTCTAATTATCATTATTCTAATATTCTGATTTGCTGCTCAAAAATAATTTATTATTATTATGTTGAAAACAGCAGAATATATTTTTTTTTCAGGTTTCTTTGATAAATAGAAAGTTCAGAAGAACAGCATTTATCTGAAATAGAAATCTTTTGTAACATTTATAAATGTCTTTTATCAATTTAAAGCATCATTGCTAAATAAAAGTATTAATTTCTATAATTTCCCCCTTTGGCTCTTTCTATTCATTATAGAATCCTGAAAAAAAATACTTTACCTTTTTTGTAAAGGGCGTTTGTTTGTTCACTTTATAAATACTGGGTTGGAATCTTCTGCAGTGATATATGATGATTTTGAAGTTGGGGAAGTTTTAACTATTGAAAATAATAATAATAATAATAATAATAAATATTTCTTGAACAGCAAAATTAAATATTAGAATTATTTCTGAAGGATCATGTGGAGTAATGATGCTGAAAATTTAGCTTTGATCACAGGAATAATTAAAATTACATTTTAAAATATATTAAAATAGAAAACAGTTATTTTTAATAGTAAAAACTTTGCTGCATTTTACTGTATTTTCAGTACTTTGGATCAAATAAATGCAGGCTTGGTAAGCAGAAGAGACTTAAAAAAAATAAATGAAAGGTTTTTAATATTTAATTTATTTCTGTAATTTTTTTTCCAAGAAATGATTTAAATAGTTTTAGTTACCTATAACAACCCAGTACAGAACTATGATGAATGGGGGAAAAAAAGAAAATTAATATAATGTAATAGAAACTACACTGCCGTTAAGAAGTTTGGGATCGGTACAATTTTTAATGTTTTTTAAAGAATTCTCTTATGCACATCAAGGCTGCATTTACTTTATCAAAAATGCTGAAAAAATATATATATATATAATATTGTGAAATATTTTTACAGTTTATAGTAACAGTTTTCTATTTTAATACATTTTAAAATATAATTTATTCTTGTGATACAAAGCTGAATTTTCATAAGCCATTACTTCAGTGTTGCATGATCCTTCAGAAATCACTTAATATGCTGATTTATTACTTTTATTAACAATGTTGGAAACAGTTGTGCTGCTTAATATTTGTTTGGAACCTGTGATTCTTTTTTCATGATTCTTTGATGAACAAAAAGTTTAAAAGAAGTTTTTTGCTAACAATATAAGTATTTGCTATAATTATGTATCAATTTAACACATCTTTGCTGAATAAAAATAAAAAACGGCTTATATAGTTTATATTTTTTATTTCTATTTTAAATAAATGCTGTTCTTTTTTTTCTTTTTATTTATTAAAGAATCCTGAAAAAAAGTATTACAGGTTTCACCAAAATATTAAGCAGCACAACTGTTTTCAACATGATAATGAATCAGCATATTAAAATGATTTTTGAAGAATCGTGCGACAATGAAGACCAGGGAAATGATGCTGAAAATTCAGCGTTGCAACAATTTAACATATATTCACATAGAAAACAATGATTTTACACTGTCTGAAATATTACTGTTTTTTCTGGATTTTTCATCAAATAAATGCAGCCTTGAAGAGAAATTTCTTAAAAAAAAAAAACATAAAAAAGCTGTGTAAATCATTTACAAATAACTCTTTTCACAGTACATGAAAATGCCTTTTTTTATTTTTAGGATGGGGGGGTCCCTTGCACAAGGACGATCATATTTGGAGACCTAAAAGATTGAAAACCCCTCTGGTTTATACGTTAGTCACAAAGATGTTGTAAAAAGGAACTGAAGCAATTAATATGACTCTACATATCTGCATTTACCGATAAGGATTTTGCATAATTGCATGTCTTGTTGCATAACTTCTACATTTAAACTAAATGTACAAAAGTGTGCGAACATGACAGTTTATAGGTTTTATTATAAACAGCATTACCCTTGTTCCAAAAGTACCTTGTAAAGTTATATGATATAGTCACTGCTATGAATTATGCATTATGTCCACTGAGTCTGCACAGTCTGGAGAGAAACCAGAAGATCATGCAACTAAAATGACTAAAAGAGGACCTTAAATGGATCTCAACTTCTAAACCAGATTAAGGAGGTTGAGATACGGACATCAAAGAGCCTGTCAGGGAAACCAAAAGGATGGGATGAGAAAGTGAAATTATTTTGGGTTTGTTGAATGGTCCATGATGAGTCAGACAGTTTGTCTGGAACAAGACCCCTTACTTTTCTTACTGGTTTATTAAGCTGCAAAGGAATATCTTATGTGTATTAGATTCGTTATATTGAGTTTCAATGTGAATTTAATCTGCATATCATTATAAAGCTGATGGTGAAAGTGTTTAATGTTTCATACTAACCTGTAGCTTTCTAATCAAATAAAACAAGCAAATCTGTTTGAACACTGGATAAACAAATAAGCGCATATTTTCATAAACAAGTCTTTATAGTGTGTTTGAGTTCTTCATAATAGATGATGACTCCAGGCTAAATGAGCAGGACTCCCGGCTAACCCGGTTTGCGGCCAACTTCACACAATAATAGTTATTCTCCAACATTTGTTTTATATCTAAACATATGTCACAAACTGAAACAGACTTCTAGTTATCAATGATTTACTAAGTGGAAGGTATTTTAGCCGAACGCTAGCTTTTATCCAATGCTAACCAATTCCCTGACATGCTAGCGAGATAAATCTTCAAAAGCAGCGATTTACTGTCGTTGGAATAAAAGTATCGTAAAAAATGTGTATTACCTGCTAAATCCATCAAGTGAAATGTCGGGGGGACGATAGTGAGAGACGTATATCCCTATTCAAGTCGACTGTTTGTGTGTAATTCCTCAAAGACATCTGCTTGCGTGAAAGTGCGAGTCAAACTGTGAAGCGCAGCCACGTTAAAGAGAACATGAACGTGACTGACCGCTAGAGGGACAAGCACACTACTGCCGTTACTCAAACAGGCTCTGTCTAAAAACTACGTTTTACCTAGAAAACATTTTTTATTTTTTTTGGCTAAAATATCAACCTCCTGCGGCTACATTTACCTGCATTATAGAATAGCTGCCTATATATATGAATACCTATTTACAATGTAGCATAGCGACCTATTTAGGCAGGATTTAACAATGCAGGACTAACAAACATAAGCACTGTTATTGACTTCAAGTTACATTACAGTATCAAAAACAGTTTTATACATTAATACTATAGTTCACAGAGAGGGTGGAATAAGGTTAAACGTAAACGTTTTTTTTTTAATAGTAAGATTTTTATTGTTTTCAAAGAAGTCTCCTCTGCTCACCAATCCTGTATTTATTTGATCCAAAGTACAGCAAAAACAGTAAAATGTTGAAATATTTGTACTATTTAAAATAACCGTTATCAATTTAAATATTTTTTAAACGCATTTCATTTCTGCGATTTCAAAGCTGAATTTTGGAGCATCATTACTCCAGTCACATTATCCTTGAGAAGTCGTTCTAATATTCGGATTTGTTGCTCCAAAAAAAAAAAAAAAACATGATGATTTATGATGTTGAAAACACCTGAGTGATGAATAGTTTGATGAATTGTTGAAAGACAGCGTTTACCTGAAATAGAAATCTTTTGTAACATTATAAATGTCTTTGTCATCACTTTTGATCAGTTTAAAAACATCCTTGCTAAATAAAAGTATTAATTTCTATAATATACTGCCTCCAAGATTTTGAATGCTATAGTATAAGTATAGTGTAATGTCACACAAGCTTTTGATTTCAGATTCATGCTCATCTTTGGATCTTTCTATTTATCAAAGTAAAAAGAAAGTAAAGAAAAAAATAAAAAAAATTATTCAGTTGTTTTAAATATTGATAAAAAAAAAAAAAATTCTTCAAAAGCAAATCAGCATATTAGAATGATTTCTGAAGGATTCTGTGACATTAAAGACTGGAGAAATGAAGCTGAAAATTTAGCTTTGATCACAGGAATAAATTACATTTTAAAATACATTCAAATAAAAAGTAGTTATTTTAAATAGTAAAACTATTTCACAACATTACTGCTTTTGCTGTATTTTAGATCAAATAAACGGAGGCTTGGTGAGCAGAAGGCAATTCTTTAAAAAAAAACATTGAACGTTTAGGGATAAAAAGATAAAAATATAAAGGCATTAATTGTTAATATGCTATTACAAAGCATTTCAAAAGCAGAAGAAAGCTAAAAGATCAATACAGACATTTTCCAAAAACATATTTATAAAGAACGTGCTGGAACATCACAGAAAGACACAAATTAACTGCTAGCACAGCATACTTGAGTAAAACTGGTGGACAAAAATTAAGTTTTAACTGTTTTATTTGTTCATTCATTGTATTTGCTTATATATTTATTTACAATACAATCAAATAAAAGAATCTAAAATGTGGCATTTCAACTTATTTCTTTCTCACCAGAGGAATTAGAACTTGTTTCTTTTGCATTTCTTTATACCGAGTTGTGTTTATCCTCATAGTATAACATCTGCAGATTATGAACTCCAAATAAAACAAAATATACAACCCACTGATAAACACTGCATTCTAGACAAACTGGCCAATGAATGCAAATTAAAAATCTTCATTTGAGTTGTTTTGTAAGCTAGAGCTAGCAAACATTTCATGAGCTCTGGTGTTTGACAAACCAAAACGCATTTAAAAACTGCAAAAGTAGAAGCTAAAACATTGTAAAATAATGTGATTAACAGCACTGAAACTAGCCAATTTAAGATCTATTTTACAAATGCTAATCAATGATAATGAAACTCAACAGTATTCCATAAAATAATCATCCTCCTCATCACTGTCTTCAGCTTGGGATGGGACATCTTTATCTGACAGCATATTCCACACCACAAAATCATCATCTTCAGCTGTGATGAACAGGGGTGATGAACAGAAAAAAGGAACATTAATAAACAGCATTTTATATTTACTCAATGCACTGTAGCATGTTTGAGTTACCAAAATTTGCATACCAACACATCTCTTTATCGCCTTCTTGACTACTGGAGTTGGTGTAAGCGTTTCCTACACAAGAAAAATATTGCATCATCACATTAATTAAACATGTTCCTATCAATAAATAAAGCAGTTGTATCACTTATGGGAATGAGATTAAAGATAAGTAGGATTTTGAGACAGTTACCAATGGTGCAGCCTTTTTGCCCCGTTTTCGTCCCTTCTGGTTCTTCTGAAGATGGAAAATGTACTTGTCCATGTTATTCCTTAAAATGAAAAAAAAAATAAATAAATAAATAATTATTGGTTTATCCATCTTTTTCTTCAATGTGGAAGTAAGCTTACAGACAAGACTTCTGGTTCATTAGCCGCTATAGAGAAATGATGAGAAGAACAACAACATGCAGTAAATAGTAAAACTGTTTGCACTACAAGCCAGTGTGTTCATAATTAAGAAAATACATTAAAATAATATGGTAAGACACCTACACTACCAGTCAAAAGTCTGGACACACCCTCTCATTTAATGTTTTTTTTTAAACTCTCTTATGCTCATCAAGGCTGCATTTATTTGATCAAAAATACAGAAAAAGCAGTAATATTGCAAAATGTTATTACAATATAAAATGTTTTTTATGAATATACTTTACAATATAATTCATTTCTGTGATGCAAAGCTGAATTTGCATCAGCTGTTACTCCAGTCTTAAGTGTCACGTGATCCTTCAGAAATCATTCTAACATGCTGATTTATTATTAGAATTATCAATATTGAAAACAGTTGCGCTGCCCTTTTTTTTTTTTGCAAGCTGTGATTCTTTGGATTCTTTGATAAACAACAAGTTAGAAATAACAGCATTTATTCAAAATAAAATCTTTTCTAACAATGTAAATCTATGCCATCACTTTTTATTAATTTAACACATCCTTGGTGAATAAAAGTATTAATTTCTTTAAAAAAAAAAAAAAGCATGAATAAAAATTTACTGACCCCAAACTTTTGAACAGTAGTGTATATTGTTGTCTATTTTGAATAAATGCTGTTCTTTTTTTAACCTTGAATTGATCAAAAAATCCTGAAAAAAGTATCACAGGTTCTAAAAAACAATATTAAGCAGCGCAACTGTTTCCAGCACTGATAATAAATCAGCATATTAGAATGATTTTTGAAGGATCCTGTGACTGGAGTAATGATTCTGGAAATTCAACTTTAATTGCAGACATAAAAAATGTAATTTTAATGTATATGTACATTGTAATATTTCACAATATAACTTTTTTTGAAAACAGCCTTGATAAGCATAAGAATCTTCTTTAAAAAACATTAAATGATAGGGTGTGTCCAAACTTTTGACTGGTGTATTTGCAATTTCAAGCAGTAAAACGAGCTGTTTTGTACAGCTAAAAAAATGGACGCGGATGAGACTGGAAGCCAAACCTATAGAATTTACATGGGGAGGAAAAATTAGACATCTGCATTCTTGAAAATTTTCTAAAATGAAGCCATATGCCTGATAAGTGCGCTCAACACCCGCCCACTAAATATAGCTTTGGCAGTCGAGATGAAAGCGTACTTGTTGATGGATCCCAGCATTCCTGGGCTGATGTGAAGACACTGAGGGGTTTTAGCAGAAGTAGAAATGCTAGAACTTGGCGTTTGAGGGTTCTGAAGCAGGCTGAAGTCTTCATCATCTCCATTTGCAGCAAATACAGGCAGCTGCAGAAGAGAATATCAAGTTAGATTTTCTTAGGGTATAGACAAGATATGGAATCATTCAGACAGGGATCTGTATGCGCAGTTCATAAAGAATCTAGTTCAGTGCATGTTGCTCCAAATCAATCAACAATAAAGCACCTTGATTTGTTTATTGTGCATTGGTGAGTTGGCAAACACATCGTCATGGTCATCTTTGGGCATGTGGTCCAAGAAATGCCTCATCTGCTGTCTCCTTTTAAGTGTTCCAGCTTTAGCAGTTATTTCAACTATTTCCTTTCCTGTGAGAAAAGCAAAACAACAAGATCCTTGTTTATTTAATTTTCAAATCCAAGAATTTGCATTTAAAACTTTTACAAATTATACAGTGAAGATAGAAACCTGGCTCCTCAGTTGCTGCTGGTTTCTTTTGTGCTCTTTTTCTAGGTCTTTTGTTGGCCTTCTGATTGGAATTATATTGTTCCTGACACTCTTCAGCCGAACGAGTGCCAACAATATAAGCAACGTGTGCCCAGTAACCGCTCTTATGCTTGGGTAATGAGTTGACAGCCCTGTCCAGAGAGATACACAGTACTATCATGATAGGTCTACATTTCATGCATCCAAAGTAATGATGTGAATTTATAAAATAATGGCTAGAATTTCTTATAACCAGGGTGAAAAAACAAAAAACTTGGTGAAAGTTTGAAAATCCTGTCATTAATTACCCGTAAGACCATAGTTCAACACAAATTCAGATAATTTTGACAAAATCAGAGAGCTCTCTGACCCTGCATAGACAGCAACACAACTGAAATGTTCCCAGGTCATCGTTAAAGTAGTCTATGTGACAACAGGGGTTCAATCGGAATTTTACAAACCTACGAGAATACTTTTTGTGCAGAAAGAAAACAAAAATAACGACTTTATTCAACAACTCTTCTCCTCATCCCGTCCGCTGCGGCGATGATAGTGCATGCATCGTAAAACTTGTGTTGTTTTTGTTTTTCTTCATGCAGAAAAAAGTATTCTCATAGCTTCTTAAAATTACTGTTGAACCCCTGATCTCACGTGGACTATTTTACAGATGTTCTTGCTATGTTTCTATGGAGTGTCAGAGAGCTCTCGGATTTCATCAAAAAATATCTTTGTTTTATCTTTAATTTATGTTCTGAAGATGAACAAAGGTCTTATCAGGTTTGAAACAACATGAGGTGAGTAATTAATGACAGAATTTTCATTTTTGGGCGGACTAACCATTTAAATCTCAAAATAAAAAAATCTTACAATGGCATTCAAGATTAAAGCTTACTCGTGTAGTTTTTGTAGCTCTTCTTCAGTCCATTTTCCATCCAATAGCTCATCTTGTTCATTAGCATTGCTGTTTCCTGTTTGTGGCTTTTTGCTCCTAGTGTTTGCTTTGCCTGTTTCGGATTTCTTTGATCTTCTGTTTTTTGAAACAGCATGTTGAGTACTTTCCTCATCCTCTGAGTGCTCAGAATGCATGTCCTCTGAGGACGCAGGATGTCCATTTGTTTTAAATTCAGATTTAGCTTTCCTTTGTCTTGTCCTCAAAGTATGTGCAGGTTTCTTCTTGTGTCGCCTTCTCTCTTCATCATCATCATCATCATCGTCATCATCTGTAGGAAAATCAATAGAATCTCCTACCAAAACATCATTTGAGTATCTCTGCGAGATCTTTTTTGGTCTACGTGAACGTCTCACCGAGTCCAGTTCATTTTGTTCCTTATGACTAGTGGAGTCTTGCACCACAGAGGTCTCAGTCTTACGAGAGTTTGTTAGCTGTTTGCGGTCTGCAGGCTTCTTGTCGTGTTGCCTTCTTTCTTCATCTTCATCTGTGGGAAAATCAATAGAATCTCCTACCAAAACATCATCTGAGTATCTCTGTGAGATGTTTTTTGGTCTACGAGAACGTCTCACAGAGTCCAGTTCATTTTGTTCCTTATGACTGGTGGAGTCTTGCACCACAGAGGTCTCAGTCTTATGAGGTTTTGTTAGCTGTTTACCATCTGTGGACCCTTTTCCTCTTCGCCTTTTTGGAGGGTCTGGAGATGCAAATGAGCTGTTTGAGTCAGTAGAGTATTGGGCTCTGGAGTATATCCGAGCGCTGCGGCGTAAGGAGCTGTTGTCGTGTGTCATAGATTGTGGTTCATCTTGAATTTGCTTTTGGGAAGACTTGCTATTGCGCTTTGTCTTCGGATCATTCTCAAAGTCTATTTCCTGCTCATCATATGACATTGCTCCAGCTCTCACTGAATCAACCTTGGTGTTCTCCATCATTTCTGACTCTGAACCCATTGCGTTTTCCTCTCCTCCTGACTGTTGTTTTCTCAGAGAGGCTCTTTGAGGTCGACTAGCTTTTTGTTTCACTGCATGACCCAAGTTAGAGCTGAGGGCCATAACTAGAGGTCCTTTCTGAGCTCTTGGAGGTTTATTCAGTGTTGTGCTCTCAACTGGAGGTGGATTGCTCTGAGACTGGACTTTTCTTTGGGGTTTGGAATGCTGTTTGATTCTCCTCATTGGCACAGACAGTTCATCTTCACTGCTAGATGTGTTACGCCTCCCTTTTGTAAAACACAAATGTGAAAGCTTGCAATGACAAACAAATGCACTTAAAAAAAAACACACATATGTTATCAATGCACACCTCTTCCCAGAGTTTCAGGCCTGGATGACTGTTCCTCTGTGATTTGCGAAGTTGCCATAGTTATTGCCTTCTTTGGCTGGAAAGAAAAAAATAACGTCAAATTTAAGAAATGGCCCACCTGCACCATAACAATATAAAAAGCCCTCGTAAATGCCACTAGAGATCAAAGACATTGTTTGCGGTCCTGAATGAAATGAGAAGAGTACCGTAGACAGCAGTGAGGAAGAGTAGTCCTCATGGATAGTGACATTCATGTCAGAGTCCATAACAATCCTCCCTCCTTTCCAGTATTCCAGTGGTGGTTTGATGAGTCGGCCACTGCGGGAAACTTTTCCACTGCCCTGCTGAATGCTGTCAGTAGGAGTGATGGGAGCTGTAGCACAAAAAATTCAACATATTAGTTTGACCGTTTCAAACCTATGAGGATGAACAGAGTTTAAACTAAATATTTGAACTTGGGATTCCAAACATTCTTGATTCTGATATGAATAAAACAAGCACAACAAGACAACAGATTAATCAATGAATTAAGACTGATTCAGTAACAAATCATACAGACAGATTTGTGAACCATCTAAATTATTTTAATGTAAATCTTTACATTAAATATTATACTCACAGGTTACAACAGCCTGAATTTTGGGATGTTTGGATGTTGAGTTTTTAGAGGCCTGTTGATTTTTAGCATTGGGAGGTTTCACACTGCTGTTGTCCTTCTGACTTTTCTGCAGTCTAAAACAAGAACAGGCAAAATTGTTAAAGAAAAGAAGTTCACTTCCAGAAAAAATTTACTCACCCCTACGTTATCCAAGACGTTCATGTCTTTCTTTCTTCAGTCGCAAAGAAATTAAGTTTTTTAAGGAAAACATTCCAGGATTTTTCTCCATATAGTATATATGATATGAGGATTAGAGGGTTGAAGGTCCAAATTGCAGTTTCAATGCAGCTTCAAAGGGCTCTACACGATTCCAGCCGAGGAATAAAGGTCTTATCTACATTTTAAGATGCACTGAAACTTCAGTTTGGAGCTTTAAGATGTTAGCCAACATTCAAAGTCCACTATATGGAGAAAAATCCTGGAATGTTTCCTCAAAAACCTTAATTTCTTTTCAAATGAAGAAAGAAAGAACATCTTGGATGACACTGGGGTGAGTAAAATATCAGTACATTTTCACTATGGAAGAGAACTTCTACTTTAATGAAATGTAGAGTTTATTTTTATAATTTGATAAATAACTTAACAGAGTTGAGGTAACTTACCCTGAATGACCACTCAACAGCTGATCCAGGTACTCCTTCCACATTTTTGGAAACCCAAAAAGAAACTTCTTCAAAAACCATGATGGAAATGCTGTAAGAGTCGAAATGAAATTGTCAAATGAAATAAACATAATCCAAGCAACACAACCTGATGTAAAAAGCGTTTTCTTACATGAATTGGGATGGTTGGCCATTTTCCCAACAAGGACGTAGGTTCTGCCAGATGATGTCTTGAGAACGTTGCTTGAGATTCTTTCAGTGATAAAACTGCTGTGCCAAGGTATCATAGTGTCTCTGTATGCATCAAACAAAACCTTTTTAGAGCTACATAAAACAACTTCATAGAGGATTAATGAAAAACAACGCTGTAATATAATACATTTCACTTGAATCTATAATGCAGCACAAGCAAAACACTGCCATATCTTCAAAATCAGTCAAGATACTAAAAATCACAAACAACTTAAACTAATAGGGGATAGCAGGAAGCAGATATCTTACATGCGAATACCATCAACCACAAGGTCTTTGTTGAGCAGTTTCAAAACCCAGTCTTTTAAATGAATCCCCCTCACCTAAAAGAAAAACACAAGGTACCAACACTGAAATATATATCACAATTACAAAATATAAAACCACTATATTACATTACATTTAATTTTGTCAATGACTTTAAAACCATTAAGAAACAAATGCACATTTTTTTTTTTTTTTTAAAGATTTATTTTTGGCTTTTTATTATTATAGGACAGATCAGGAAGGACAGGAAGCGAAGTGGAGAGAGAGAAGGGGGTAGGGTCAGGAAGGGTCCTCGAGCCGGGAATCGAACTCGGGACGCCCGTTGCGCAACAGCGCTGTATGTCGGCGCACTGCCCACAAGGCTATCGGCGCCGACAAATGCACATTTTTTAAACTTACAGTAGTTCCTTCATCTATGTCTGCTTCTCTAGCTTGTTGTTTTGACTGAAACACAGTCGCTTTCTTTCGTGGGATCAACACCCGAGGAGAAAGCTTCAGGAGAGGATCATCCAGTAGATTATGAGGGGGCTGAGGGAGTCCAGGGACCACTTCTGTGGACTCTGACTGAGACTCCGACTGACCAAACGGATCAGACTCTGGACTACAGGACGTGTCTGTTTGGAGGTCTTCCTCATTTTCCTTTTCTACTGCAATGCTCCTCTCACCAAATACAACACCACCTGCAATCAAATTATACAGAGATAATGTGTTATAAGCGGTTTCATGTCGTTCTTTGCATGACTGTTGACAATTGTTCTTTTGCATAATTATTGAGATTACAGTAAGTCTGTATTTGTAACCCAATTGTTCTGAAATTTATTGCTAAGTATGCTTTCGCACACAATGAATTTCTCTTGATGACAGAAACAGGTTCCAGTGCATATATTCATACATATGAACATAACAGACAAATGAAAACTAACTGAAGTGTTACAGTTGAGGTCAAAAGTTTACATACACAAAATCTGCAAAATGTTAATTATTTCACCAAAATAAGAGGGAACATATAAAATGCATGTTATTTTTTATTTAGTACAGACCTGAATAAGATACTTCACATAAAAGATGTTTACATACAGTCTACAAGAGAAAATAATAATTTAATTTATAAAAATGACCCCTGTGTAACTGTGTTACCTGAATGATCCACAGCTGTGTTTTATTTAGTTTGTTTAGTGATAGTTGCTCATGATAGTCCCTTGTTTGTCCTGAACAGTAAGACTGCCTGCGGATCTTCAGAAAAATCCTTCAGGTCCTATAAATTCTTTGTATTTTTCAGCATTTTTGTGCATTTGAACCCTCTCCAACTACTGTATGATTTTGAGATGTATATTTTCACACTGATGACAAATGAGGGACTCATACGCAACTATTACAGAAGGTTCAAATGCTCACTGAGGTTTCAGGAGGAAGCAAGATCCATTAAAAGCGAGGGGTGAAGAATTTTTTAATTTGGGTAAACCAGGGTAAATTTAACTTATTTAACAGGGTCAGGGTAAATTAAACTTTTTTTTTCTTCTGGGAAACATGCATCTTGTGTAGCTTCTGAATTGTAGTACCAAACTGAAAAATATGGTGTTTAGGCACAATTTACGCATTCAGTTTACATTGTTTTTCCTTCTGGACCATCAGTGTGTGCTTCAACCTTCTGTAATAGTTGCATGAGTTCCTCAGTTGTCCTCAATGTGAAAACATGGATCTCAAAATCATACAGTCATTGTTAGTAAGGGTTCACTTCAAATACACAAAAATGCTGAAAAACTAAAGAATTTGTGGGACCTGAAGGACAAGGATTTTTCTGAAGAACATCGGTAGCTTAACTTTTCAGGACAAACAAGGTACTAATGAACAACTATCATTAAACAAAACAAAAAAAAAACCACTGCTGTGGATCATTCAGGAACAACACAGTATAATTTTTATAAATTAAACTATTGTTTTCTCTGGTGGACTATATATAAATGTCTCTTATGTGAAATTTCTTATTCAGGTCAGTACTAAATAAATAACATATTTTGCATGATCCCTCTTATTTTGGTAAAATAATAAACATTTTGCAGATACTGCAAGGTGTATTTAAACTTTTTACCTTAACTGTATGCTTTGTATGGTTGTTTCTGTTTGTTTTTGCATACATTTGTCATCATAAACAGACCATTTAATGAAAATTAAATGTCTTTTTTAATGGTCATTAAAACAAAACTCACATCTTGAAATATACATTGTTCTAAACTATTCTAATTGTATAATTAATACAGTATGAAATTAAACATCATACCTCTATTTCTGTCCTTTGAGCTACTGATATAAGTGGGGGGTTTCCGTTGAAACTGGGCTAACGCCTCATCGGGAACCACCTTGTCCAACAGCACGCAAGGTTCTTGAGTAATCAAATACAAACAGATTTAGAAATTAATCATTCTAAAATGCCAAACAACAGCAATTACTAAAAAAATATATATATTAAAATCATACGTTTGCTTCTGTTAAAAAGATTCTCTGGCATCTGCTTTCGCCTTGCTTTCATCTTTGATAACATCTCCTCAGGTATGTTCTCAAGTAAAACATATGGCTCTAAAAAAGAAACGTGAAATTAGTAGAAATCATTTACATCAATATACATGACATCTAAAAAAAAAATGAAGTACTAACCAATAAACGATTCTGACTCCATATTAAAGGTTTCATGTTGTCTTCCAGGCACTTTATGAAGATTCATGGAATGACTTGTGGAATCTTGTGGTAAACCTACTTCTTCAGGCTCTGCATCTCTTCTCGGCGACTGTGGAGGTGAGAGGGCTAACACATAAGTCTCCTGGTTGGCGTTACTCTTTTGTAAGAACTGGGTTACAGGGTTTGAGGGCATATTGTCACACATCTCTTGGTTTCTTAAATGATCAGAGGCTGCCCCGTGCCCTACAGAATTTTGTCTCTGAACTTTTGCTTTCATTCTTGCAAAAATCTTTGCTGGCGTCTCGGCGCACCTCTTCAGCATCAAGTCAGCTTTGTCTTGGAGGGGGACTTCCACTGTGGCATTAATGCTGCTGAGCTCACAAGGGATATTTGGGCTATTTTCTTCAGCATTCTGTGCAGTGGAGTTCATCACCAACAAATCTCGGTTTGAAATCTTTCTGCCTGACCCAGTTACCCAATTGTGAGCTGCTTTAGGAATGGATTTGACTGGAGTGATCATGTCATCAGGCTTAGGGGCTTCAGGAGCTATGAAATAGTCTTGTAGTGAATGATACATTATTGTATTAGAGGAACGTCAGACTAAATGTTTACAGCCCCACGGTGGTTCATGATCTCATCAAAATCCTATAAGATGAAAAAGGGGAACATTTAATTAACAAAAGAAGCTAAAAGTACCGTTAGAGATTGATTCGTCTAGAAAATCGGAACAAATCACAGGATTTGTATTAATATAACACGCAGCATCATTAATAAAATAAACACCTAATCGATTTAACAGTTAAACCATAAACACTTCTCTAAATCCAGCGTTAGTCTAGCTGTAAAATACCTAACTTTAACTGAAAACTCAAATAACCCTGTGCACACTTATCGTGTATAATTATCAATTACATATCAGTAAGTGAAACAAAATTTTAACACAATAGATATTTAATAAAGTGACAGTAGGGTCTATGTTTACTTAAAAAACAACTCACTTACCATATAAACTCGTTTAAATTTTCCCGGATAATGCGCGGCTAACGTCTCCCGTCGCGTAAGGACTGCGTCACTTCCGTCAATAACCTTACTAGGAAGTGGGTAGTGATTCATTTCAGCGAATCGGTTCTTTCGGACAGATAGTTTCAAAGAATTGGTTTTAAAAAAGGTCTGTGATTGTTTGACCTCAAATAAGGCATCCCGTAACATATTGCTGTTTATTATACCGATTAGGATATATTAATTGTGTCGTTTATTGTAATTCCATGTTATCCCAGTCCCAGCCATGACTCAAGAACTTAAAATAAATATAAAATCTATTATACAGAATCTAACATATATACTACCAGTCAAAAGGTTTTGAACAAAAAGATTTTTAATGTTTTTAAAAAGTCTCTTTTGCTCACCAAGCCTGCATGTATTTGATCCAAATATTGAAATATGTTTACTATTTAAAATGTAATTTATTTCTGTGATTTCAAAGCTGATTTTTTTAGCACTGTAACTCCAGTCACATGATCCTTCAGAAATCATTCTAATATTTTGATTTACTGCTTAAAAAACATTTTTTATTATTATTATTATTATTATATCGTAAACAGCTGAGATTTTTTTTTTCTTTGAAAGAGAGAAAGGAATGTTGAACATGTAGGAAACAAGAAGCTGTACATTTGTACAATGGTCATATTCATGGGGTTTTATGAATATTTTCGGTTGATTTGGATTTACTAGACAGTAGCGGATTAGGAATATAGCTAATATGTCAGGGATAATAGAAGATAGAATTACAATATTTAATACTGCAATTTACACAGATGACCCCAAGAGCTTGGATACAGGAAAGACAGGTTTTAGTGTTTTTGTACCAGAATTAGGAATTTCAATAAAGAGAAAAACTACAGATCACTTGGCAACATATACAGTAGAGTTGATGGCTATAATTGCTGCTCTGTACTTGATAGAGGAAAGTGGCATGAAGAAAGTATATGTTCAGATTCTGGTTCAGCATTGATATCAATTAAGTCGATAGTGTCAAAGAACAGGCAGGATTGCATAAATGAAATATATTAAATCTTATTTAGACTTCAGAGAGTAAATGTGATAATAGCATTCATGTGGATTCCAGCACACATAGGAATTAAAGGGAACGAAGCTGCAGATGTTCCATATAGTAAATCAGAAGCAAAAGTAATAGTTAAGAATAGTATAATAAAGGGATGACAATATAACTTGGATAGGGAAGTAACAGGCAGACATTACTATAGAATTCAGGAGTAAGTAAGAATGAGGAGGGTATGTAAAGGAAATAACAAAACAGAAGGTATAATTACATACATTGAGAAGTAGGCACACAGGGTTAAATAAAACATTACATCTAATAGGGAAATGTGATCATTGTCAAGAGGAGGAATCAGTGAAACACATACAATGTCACTGTCAAAGGTACATTACAGAGAAAAGAGAAAAACTGGCTTAATTATCAGAATTTAAAGAGTTTTTGTGCGTCTCTGTGTGTTTTTTTTAATCTGAGAGGTAGTCAACTCAGGTCCACGCTCCAGTATAGTAGATGGCGCTAATGCAGCTTAACGTTGGATGCCGACCGCCATTATAACAACAAAGAAGAAGAAGAAGAAAGGGAAGTTGTTACACGTGTGATGGAATTATGTATTTGGAGGGGGATACCAAATAAGTTGTCTATAGGAATGAAATGCAAATTCTAGGAAATACACGCGCACTTAACATTTCGTCGTTTGGTAAAGGAGATAATGTCCCCGATTCAACTACCGGAAGAAATCTGGATCCGTGTGTTTGGATACCTATCTGATCGCGACAAATTTAACGTTCGTTTAAGTTGCAAATACTTTAAAGGACTGATTGACCACAGGTCCTTTTGGAAAGACAGCGTTATTGTCCTACAAACGTTCTACGATTGCGACTTCTGGAAAACTCTGTCTCGAAGGAAAATCAGGTCTGTTGTTGTTCAAAAGACAACAGCAAAACTCTTGCAACAAATTGCGACTTGGCTGCCATGGATCAGTTCAGTTACTCTGATGCAGTGCGGTGATGGCACAGCTCTGGTGACACTGGGGACTTTAAAACACCTCAAGAGGCTCGTCATCCGTCAGTGTTGCTGTCGAAGTCTTACCAGCTCACTTTTATCTTTGAGACGGCTGACTCAGCTGTGCTTGTGTGATGTCCAGAAATCCTCGATATCGGAGATAATTGCTGCTGTTTCGCAACTTGTCAATCTAACTTCACTACACTACCATGACGATAAAAATCCTCTCCCTAAAACTGCACTTCGTGGTATGTTGAGGAGTTTGCCCAACTTAAAACATTTCTCCTTGAAATTGGGGCCAAAGTATGGGATTCTGCCTGATAATTATTTTTGGCCATCTAAAGCCTGTGGATATCCAGGTATGTATGCTTCCAGTTAAGAAAAATAAGGTAACGTTAGAGGAATTTAAAAAAAAAAAATCTTTCTGTAGTGTCATCACCAGTGTTTGGGAAAGTAACTTTTAAAAGTACTGCTTTACAATAGTGCGTTTCTCCCCCAAAAAATAACTAATGGGCCTTTATCACACTTCTGCGTTCGAAAAGTGGAAGTTTCAAATAGTAGCGTAATAAACTTCCGCTGCAGCCTTTATCAATGGCTGTGCCCATAGCACAATATAGTTGTGGTTTATTTATGTAAAATTCAGCACAGATACGTCTTCTAAAAACACCAAACTCAGTTTACAATCATTAAGTATTGTGAAACCAAGGAAGATGGCTTTATGATATCCCGACGTATATTTCGTGACTTAAAGGAGAGCGCGCCAGCCTCCCCAGCGTGCGCAACACTGCAGAGTCTGACCACATTATGTTATTAGAAAACTGCAAGAAAACAATACAGACTGCATTTCATATTAAAGAGCATGTCAGTTAGCCAAAGCTTAAAATATTAATTACGACTAAAGACTGTTTTAAACGATTAAATCAAAGGTTCAGTGTGAAACGTATATTCAACAATAATGCTCAAATTTTTCATGCACTTACTTTATGATGCAATACTCAATAATTATTTCAGATTAAAGTTGTTCAAATTAACAAATTCCCAGCCCATAGATGATTATTTAAAAAAATAAAAAAAAAATAAAAAAAAATATATATAGATAGAGATATATATTTATTTATTTATTTTGTTTGTTTTTGAATAAATAACTTGGTAGTTTTCTTGTAAATGGAAAAACATGTTACTTTACTAGTTACTTGGACAACATAATCTGATTACATAACTCAACACTGGTCATCACCCATCCCATCTTGTCTTTCACACAGGAGTGACTCCGACTGCAGAGTTTGGGCTGAGCAGCCTGGAGCTGCTGAACTATGAAGACCCTTGCCTTTCGCCTGTTGCCTTCAATGGACTGTCCTCCCTGACCAAACTGACAGTGCATTACAGACAATCGCTTGAAAATCCAAACTTATGCCGTCTCACAAACTGGTTGCAAGGGCTCTGTGTACTTTCAGAGCTCAACATCTCTTGTAAGTATGAAAGAATTCACAAAACTGTGGTCATTCTTTATTGTAGCCTTGGAAAAGACAGAAAAGTGTTTTTTAAAGGGATACCTCACCCAGAAATGAAAATTCTGTCATTAATTACTCACCCTCATGTGGTTCCAAGCCCTGCAAGGCCTTTGTTCATCTTTGGAACTCAAATCAAGTTATTCTTGATGAAATCCGAGAGCTCCCTGAACCTCCATAGATAGCAAGGGTCCTACCTCATTCAAGATCTAAAAAGGTACCAAGAACATTAACAAAATAATCCATCAGTGGTTCAACCATAATTTCATGAAGCTACAAGAATAAGTTTTGTGCGTTTAAAAAATAAAAAATAAAAAAAAAAGTTTATGTGCAGATTAAAGTGTGCACATTCATTGTGTTACTCTCCAAAATATTGCTTGGGTGATGCAGAGGAGAATAATTGTTGAATAAAGTTATTTTAGTTTTTTTGTGCGACAAAAAGTATTCTTGTAGTAGTGGTAGGACCCTTGCTGTCTATGGAGGGTCAGAGAGCTCTCGGATTTCATCAAATATCTTAATTTGTGTTCTGAAGACAAATGGCGGTCTTGCAGGTTTTGAGAGACATGAGGGTGAGTAATTAATGATGACAGAATTTTCATTTTTGGGTGAACTATCCATTTAAGCGGGGAACATCAGTAAATTTCCTGTTACTTCATGTTAACTAAGGTAGTTAACTAATGTTAACAAATGGAACCTTATTGTAAAGCGTTAACATTAGTTTTAATTTATTGACAGCCCTAGTTTCTATTTCAGAACATTTGGAGAAATTTCAGGAGTTTACTTCAAGAGTGAAAATGTATTTATTTATTTATTATAATTTACTCACCCCCATGTCACCCAAAGAAATAGTTTTTTGAGGAAAACATTCAAAGAATTTTCTCCATATAATGGGCAGTGGGTTGATGGTCCAAATGCAATTTCAGTGCAGCTTCACATGATCCCAGCTGAGGAATAAGGGTCTTAATCTAGTGAAATGATCTGTCATTTTCTCAAAAAGTTTAAACTTTATGTACTTTTTAGCTCCAAATGCTTGTGTTGCACTGGCTCGCATACGCAATCACGTCGGAAAGGTTAGTTCTTCGTCTGTGTACTTTGGTTCAAAAAGGTAGGGTAGGGTAAAAAAAAATTTCCACATGCATTCGTGAGGTCAAGCTAGTGCAAGACAAGCATTTGTGGTTTAAGAAGTATATAAATTTGTATTTTTTTCTTAGAAAATGACAGATTGTTTCGCTAGATAAGACCCTTATTTCTTGGTTGTGATCGTGTAGAGCCCTTTAAAGCTGTACTGAAACTGCAGTTTGGACCAGGCATGAAAATCCCTCACCTTTCGGCGAAATTCGCAGTTTTGAAGCCAAAACAGGTGAACAGAGCATGCACATCGAAGACATATCAGACCTTTAGAAGCTGGAAACTCAACTGACTGAGTGATGTTTCAATCATTTTTTATATTTTCTGGTATATCTAAGTTATCCAGGAGCTTTGTTGACATAGGCGTTGTTAGGTACAGCTTGATGAATTGAGTCATTGAACACAGCTAGAGAACACGGTGGAAAATGATTAGTTAACGGTACTGTTAGCTAGATATTGTTACTGAAGTTAGCTTCAAACTTGTATAGCTAACGGTAAATTACAGAAAAGAAACGCTTCTTATAGTACTTCTTTCTAAAATCTCTATAACTCGTATTTCCAGGACGTGTGGATGATATTGAGGTGAGAGGACTGGCGAGGCTGAAGGTGAACTGGTCACCGTTCTAAACTAGAGAACACCTAGATACTGTAACCCACCCTCTGAAGCCTTTCGTGACACAATAATAAATACATTGTTATGAACCCCGACGTGTTCTACATTCTTAATAGCAGTCTTGGATGGTATTTATTGATTAATTAAAACTTAGTATCAAGTGGATTTTAATTTCGTGGTGTTTGTGTGTCACGAAAGGCTTAGGGGCCATTCACATGCAGCGCCTTTTGTGCGCGCAAGCTCTTTATTTTTAATGGAGCCGCGCGGTTTAAAATCCAAAGCGGAAATGTTACTGTAACTGACAGCGCCTTCATGGTTGCCTAGTAACGGCAGACGCTACAGAAGCGTGAGCGCCCAAGCGCTTTGAAATTGGTGGAGGAAGTGACGCGCCTCGCGTTTTCCCCGCGTTTTTTTAGACGCTTCATGTGAACGTACCCTTAAAAGGGTAAGTTACATTTAATACTAAAGTATCGTTTTTCTGTCATGCTCTGTCTGCAATTTCAAATAGTATTTGTGGTTGATGGTATGTTTTTCGATAATGGTAGAAAACACTTATTAGGTTGATTTTCTTTGCCCAAAAAAATAAACCAAAAAAAAAACTTGGCTGTCAATCATGATGGAAGAATAAACAAGTTAAGTTACAGCATGTCCCCTAATGAGGCCGTAATATTTATTCTGTGGGAGTCCCCCCACCTCCCAGCCCCATCAGAGGCCACATTACCCCTCGAGCACCCTTCTCACCTTTTTCACTCCAATTTTCACCCATTTTCATGCCTGGTTTGGACCTTCAGCCCATTGGCCACTATTGAAGTCCACTATATGGTAAAAAATCCTGTAATGCCTAATTTCTTTTCGACTGAAGAAAGAAAGACATGAATATCTTGGGTGACATTGGGGTGAGAAAATTATCAGGAAATTTTCATTATGGAAGTGAACTTCTCCTTTAAGACAGCATGTTAAGGAAGATTAGACTCAATTCAGAACTTATTTGATTTTTTTATGCAATAATTTCCTTTACAGTTTTGTCCTTTCTTTGTATTTTCTAGTAGGATACCCGCTCAGCATCTATGCTGATTCAGTACCCAGGACTGTGCAGCGTTTGTCTTTCATGGATGTGAAGGCAGATCTACAGTCTGTCAGGATCCTGGGAGAGCAAGTGCCAGATCTCCTTCACCTTCATTTGGACTTGTGTTGTTACCACATCTCTGATATAATCACAGAAGTGCCCCAGATTTTCCCAAACTTGGAGATTCTGAAAGCGAGGTAAGAGTTCTTTGTCATGAATTGTAAATATATTACACTATCAGTATTTTTATTGTTTTTTTAAAAAAAGTCTCTTTTGATCACCAAGCCTGCATTTATTTGATGCAAAGTACTGCATAAATTTTAATATTTAAAATAACATTTTTATATTTGAATATATTTAAAATTGTAATTTATTTCTGTGATTTCTAATATTCTGATTTGCTGCTCCAAAAACATTTACTTTTATTATGTTGAAAACAGCTGAGTATAATTTTTTTTCATGTTTCTGTGAGTAGAAAGTTCAGAAGAACAGCATTTATCTGAAATAGAAATCTTTTGTAACATTATAAATGTCTTTATCATCACTTTTGATCAATTTAAAGCATCCTTGCTAAATAAAAGTATTCTATAATATCTGTCTTTCCAAGCTTTTGAATGGTATAGTGCAGTGGTTTTCAAACCTGTCCTGGAGGCACCCCTGCCCTGCACATTTTGTATGTCTCCCTTATTAGACACACCCAAATCAAGTCTTGGAGTCTCCACTAATGATGTGATGATTTGAATCAGGTGTGTTAGATAAGCGAGACATGCAAAATGTGCAGGGCAGGGGTGCCTCCAGGACAGGTTTGAAAACCACTGGTATAGTGTACAATGTTACAAAATCTTTTTAGTTCAGATAGATGTTGATCATTGGATCTTTCTGTTCATCAAAGAATCTTGAAAAAATGTACTCAACTGTTTTAAATAATAATAATAATAATAATAATAATAATAATAATAATAATAATAATAATAATAATAATAATAATAAATGTTTCTTTAAAAGCAAATCAGCCTATTAGAATGATTCCTGGAGGACCATGTGACATGTAATGATGCTGAATTTTAGCTTTGATCACAGGAATAAATTAAAATGTCAAATATCCTCAAATAGAAAAGTTATTTTAAATTGTAAAAATTTCAAAAAAATTTTATACTTTTTTGCTGTACTTTGGAACAAATAAATACAGGCTTGGTGAGCAGAAGAGACAAAGTTTAGTGTTCAAAAACTTTGGACTGGTTGTGTATGTCAGAATGAGCAAACATACTGCTTTGCAGGTGTGTCTGACCTTGGTTAACTTCATTCTAATCCACTTCTCTCTTTTAGACATCATAATGTTCCAGAATCAGTGTTTCTTGGACTTCAGCGTCTGCCTCGACTCAAGCAGTTAGTGCTTTTGGATGCACCCAAAGACCTCAGTCCTGCTGTCCTAAGTCTGACTCAAAAACTCAAAAACAGCCAAACGAACAATAGTATCCATGTGCTTCATTCCAGTTCAAAGGACCAAACCACTTGTTCTTGTGGGTTTTATTGATAAACTTCACTGTGTAACTAATGTTTCTTTTTGACTGTTGGAAATAGATTATCATGCTTCACACACAGATGCCTTTTTAAAGGGGTCAACGGATGCCCATTTTCCACAAGTTGATATAATTCTTTAGGGTCTTAATGAAAAGTCTATACTTGTACTACAGGGGTTGGACAATGAAACTGAAACACTGGCCAATATAGTGTTGGAGGTTTCATGGCTATATTTGCGCAGCCTGGTGGCCGATCTTCACTTATTGCACATTCCACCAGTAAGAGCAAAGTGTGAAGGTTGACTATGTGCACCCAATGGTTCAGACATTGTACCCTAAAGGTGGTGCCATGTATAAGGATGATAATGCACTAATACACACAGCAAAACTGGTGACAGAGAGGTTTGATGAACAAGAAAGTAAAGTTGAACATCTCCCATGATGTTTTTTTTTCACACGTTTTGCCTATTATAGTTAGGTTTTGGTTCTGAAAACATAAAAAACATTAATTGTGGTAGAAATAGTACAGAAAAACATCAAGGTGCATTTAAAAAAAAAAAAAAAGTAGTGTATGTGTGCTTTGTACTGAAAGTCTGTAAATAAAGCTTGTAAATGAATGGATCCATTCATTATATGTCATGGAAATTCAGAATTTGACATTTGGCTTAGAGTAGTAACACTGCCTTTAACATACAGCAACATTCCATTGAAGATTGAAAATGGAAATAAATTGTAAATAGTAGAAGACCGTTGCTTAATCTGAAAAGCTTAAGAAACGACTTGCACACAAGCTTTTTGTACCTTTAATACATTGTGCAAATTACATTTTGTGCCATTAGTATTTGCTTGTCTTTTTACAAAGTGATATGTAGTTAAAATAGTATGTTCACTCATGGCCTCTTTGTAAATGTTTTCTAATGAATAAACGAATGAAAAAGACAAGTCGAAAGTATATTTTCCCATGCATAACATTCAAACACCTCCACTAGGTGGCAGTCTATTTACACTTCAGTATGAAGAAAAAATAAACATACTCAATTTATTTTACCTCTACATGCATCGTTCCAGAAACTATAATACATGAACTACAATTATAAATAAATACGTAGTATAAATTCACATTAATACGTGCAAGGAATTTTGTTTCCAGACATTTTTACTTTGGAAGCACAGTGTATGATGTGATACACTGCATTAATATTAAATTATTTATAAATGTATATATTCTAACACGTTTTGAAGAAAGGCATTGTTTGTAATTAAAGACTTTAATTACAATGTCAAACAATATGATTTCACACATTTTCAGTTTTATGAAAGATATGAAATATACATGACAAAGTGGAAACACTGGGTAAATGTTAACTACTATTGCTGATGAAACAATCATAGCTGGACTTTTTAGCACACTTCATTTTTCAGTTTAGATGTTTGAGAATTCATGATATGAAATTTAATTTTAAAGGCTTTCAATCAGGTTTTACTAATCAAGGCCCAGTCAAACTGATGAGGCATTAATATAATTAGAAGCAATTGTGCTAGCAATTAGCTGAAGTAAAGATGATCCATCATTGCATGTATAATTCTGAAGGGTGAATGTTTGGATGTTTTAATCCCACTCAAGGTTATACAGTTGTAAGAGCTTCTGAGAAGTTTTATAGCGTATTGAAGCTGTGAGAAATCTTCCATTAGCTGAGGATGGAGCATTCATCAAATGAGAGACGACAAGGACAACATATCATTCCACATTATATCCCACTGAGGGAGAAATAATGTGCTCATAAGTAACAGTGGAGACTGAGTGAAAACACTTTTGGAGTGCCTGACTGCAAACATAGTGTCCACTGAGAAGCCTGCAATGTTTCAACATACACTTCCATCTGTAATTTGAATGAGAGTGTTGTAGGTTCTGCCTTTCCAGGATGTGAACGTTGCGGTTTTACCTACATTATTTTGATGAATGTTTCATTTCAAGCCATTATGCATGTCCCAGAAATTTCAATATTTCAGCTCAGCAAGAAAACTATATGTTCTAATGCTTCAGTCATACTCTCTGAGATGGTAAAAATGGCAGTCTGGAGAAACTGGAAGGAGATTGGTGTATTCTCTTTGAATTTTCATCCTGAGACACACATTCCAACATCTTTCAAAATTCTAAGTGTTCCACAGGCTCTCTTGGAAAAAAAAGAAGGTATTTTCAAAAGCTAAGGTCAAAAATACCTTCAGTTTTACCCTGAGGATTTTGATATTGTAATTGCGATTTAGTGTTGGCTTTCTCTGAATATTGTATTGCCTCTAAATTAACAAATTCCCCATGTGTTTTGTTTCTTTTCTAGATACAAGTATTTAGCTGGCGAAAGTTCACTCAGTCATTACAGGATTATATCGTGACAGAATTTCACTCGGTCCAAATTGCATTTGATTGGAAAATAGGGCAAAATGTCTCTATTAAAGCATGTTTTGAGTTTCCCTTGAAAGTGTTTTGAACCATTAAAGGAGCTTGGAACACTTTGCAGCTTTTGACAGCTGTTGAGCTCTGGATGGGAATTTTGTATTTCTTTTAAGTTCACTGATCTGACCCTAAATAATCCGAATGCCAGACAGCTAAGGTATCTTGTATGAAGCAATAAAACGCCACCCATATTAATTTGGTTCTGACTGAGATAAAAACGGCAATGGAGAAATGACACAGTAATGGCTGTGGAGGACAGCATGCACCTACCCACACGATCACACATAATCAATGCCATTTAGTGGATGGTATCATCTTGTTAGTTTCTTCCATTACAGTCTATGGAGGGATTTTGCATTCTCCTCCACACACAATCATTTCTCATTTTGAGTATGTGAATGGCGAAGCCCCCACTCTACTGTGAGTAAACGACTTCTCCATTCTTATCAGAAAGCAATTTGCTCGTGTGAGACAGTAAAGTCCAAGCTCTCCATCATTATGAAATGGCTGTCCATGCCGTCTGATCTACGAGAAAGGAGATGCTGTATGAACACACAGACTATCAGGGAGATAGCTTGCCAGCTCATCCGGATGCAAACGCTGTATCATGCTGGCACAATGAAACCTGTGTCACAACTAAAGGGAGCTATACAGCAAAAACAGCGTCTGTGCAAGAAGATGGCATTCTATGAAATATACAGTTGAAGCCAAAAGTTTACAT
The DNA here is from genome assembly GCA_033026305.1 of Cirrhinus molitorella. Taxonomy (NCBI): domain Eukaryota; kingdom Metazoa; phylum Chordata; class Actinopteri; order Cypriniformes; family Cyprinidae; genus Cirrhinus; species Cirrhinus molitorella. The sequence goes on from CM065135.1 coordinate 17,754,224, forward strand.
ACACTTTGCAGAGTCTGCAAAATGTTAATTATTTTAAAAAGAGGTATCATACAAAATGCATGTTATTTTTATTTAGTTATGACCTGAATAAGATATTTCACATAAAATATGTTTAAATATAGTCCACAAGAGAAAATAATAGTTTAATTTTAAAAAATGACCCCGTTCAAAAGTTTACATACCTTTGATTTTTAATACTGTGTTGTTCATGAGTCCCTTGTTTGTCTTGAACAGTTTTTGTCTTTTTGTCTTCTGGGGATCATGTAAGTATTTTCTAACTTCTGAAGGGCAGTACTAAATGGAAAAAAAAATGGTATTCATTCAAAATAAGAAAAATATTCACAACCTCATTCAGTTGAAAAGTTTACACGTAATAGTTAATGCATTGTTTTTCCTTCTGAAGCATCAGCGAACCTTGTGTAATAGTTGCATATGAGTCCCTCAGTTGTCCTCAGATGAACTTTTAAAAGTAATGCGTTACAATATTAGCATTACTCCTTAAAAAAGTAACTAATTACGTTACTTAGTTACTTTTTATGGAAAATAATGTGTTATGTTACTTTTGCATTGCTTTTAAAATCTTTTTTTTTTATATATATATATTTTGCGTTGCAGGGCTTGCTTGTTTGTTTTTATTATAAAAAGTTCTAAAAAGCCCTTTCACACCACAAGACTCAGGCTGAAGGAAAAGTAAATTCACGTAGAACACAGAAGAAGAAAGTTTAACACTCTTCAGCAATAAAACAAGCTTTCAATCAATACATGGGAAAAAAGTAACTGGCGTTACAGTAACTCAGATATGTCTTGTAAATTAAAGTAATGCGTTACTTTATTAGTTACTTGGAAAAAGTAATCTGATTACGTAACTTGCGTTACTTGTAATGCGTTACCCCCCAACACTGCTGATAAACAACTTTCCCTAAATAAAAACAGATGTGGAGCATTCAGGCAACAACAAAATATTAAGAATCAAGTGTATGTAAACTTTAGAACAGGGTTATTTTTTCTTGTCGACTACATGTAAATGTCTTTTATGTGAAATATCTTATTCAGGTCAGTACTAAATAAAACATAACATGCATTTTGTATGATCCCTCTTATGTTGGTAAAATAACATTTAGCAGATTCTGCAAGGTGTATGTAAACTTTTGACTTGAACTGTATATATGTACATAAGAGACCGGGCTTAGTTGTCACAGTGTCTATATTTCAGTAACCTAAGGTTTTGAGTGCAATTACATAAATCTTAAAGTGGTCTTATATGATGTTTAAAAAATATTGTTCTATGAAAACAATGGTTTTGTTTTATAATTTACATTTGCCAAAAAGCCTAATAACAGGTTGTATTGTGACAGCTTATCTCAACTTGTTCAATAAGCTGAGTATTTTTTTCTGGGCAATACAGGTGGAAATGTTCAATAGCTTAATTTTTTTGTAGCCAAGACTTTAAAGTATGTGTCAGGGAACTGGCTTTCAAAGAGAAGCTTATTTTGACAATAATAACTGAAGTAAAAAGTGTGACGGGTATAAATAGAGGTCTTTAGGAAACAATAAAACTCCACCAAATATGTTTTCTTTGCACATGATTTCTATCCCTTTTCATCCTTTTTCAATGGTTCAAATGTTTTGAGGACAATGCAGGAGTTGTAAAAGGCATTTGAAGAACCCGAGAGAATGCCAGATGAGTTCCGAAGGGGAAAGCAGTATGTGGGTTAGTGGGTATGTGTGTGAGGGAAACTATTATCCCAGGAAAACAATAAAATCAGTACCACTACTAGTGATGCAGGAAAAAAAAAACTCAGCCTAAAGATGCCTCAACGTGCATCATACACTCTTTAAAATAAAGACAGTGATGCCATAGAAGAACCATACTGGCTTACCCAAATAACCTTATAGTGAATAATTCTTAAATGGATAGTTCACCCAAAAATGAAAATTGTGTCATTAATTACTCACCTTGTGTCGTTCCAAACCTGTAAGACCTTCATTCATCTTTGGAACACAAATTAAAATGTTTTTGATGAAATTTGAGTTTTTTGGTACTCTCATGTCAAAGACTGACATGGAAGAGAAGTTTGTAACTTCATAAATTAAGGTTGAACCACTGATGTCATATGGACTATTTTAATAATTTTCTTACTACCTTTCTGGGCCTTGAACCTGGTAGTTATGTTGCTGTCTATGCAGGGTCAGAAAGCTCTTGAATTTGATCAAAAATATCTTAATTTGTGTTCTGAAGATGAATGAAGGTCTTATGGGTTTAGAACAATGAGTGTGAGTAAAAAACTGTCATTTTAAAAGAACCTATTTTTCTTAGTGCAAAGACCATTTTAATAATCTGAAGAATTTTTTTCCACTGTAAGAACCTTTAATGCAGTGGAAAAGTTCCATGGATGTTAAAGGTTCTCCAAAAAAAAAAAAAAAAGCTGAAAATGTACTAACCCTCAGGCAATAAAAAAGTTTGTTTCTTCATCAAAACAGATTTAAAAAAATTTAAACAGCTCATAAAAACATCACAATAATCTACAAGTAATCCACAGCATCAAGTGTTTCCAAAATATTAACCCATATCCTGAAAACTGTATGTCTCACAGAATTTCAATTAAAATTCACCAAAAGGCATTCTGAAAGTTAAGGGTTTCAAAGAAGAGAGGAAGGGTTTCAAAGTGTCATTGACAACCAGAATATATGCTAAATGAACTCCTAATTTAAATCTTGCATATTTACCTAAGGTGATGGTCATATTTTGGGTTTGGTTACAACCTCAGCCAAGTCTTTGACCCTCTTCAAGGATGTGCAGTCACATACAACTCAATGCAATTTCAGCCTGAAGTATCCTGTTCAAAAAAAGCAGATGTTTTCAATTAACCAATATAGCTTAAACAGAAGAATTTAATAGAAAATCTGAGACACAGAAGAATACCCGCAGTAAATATTACATTTCAAACATTAGTTTGAACCTTATTCCACGATCTTTCCAAAAAAATAACTTTCAGATTCTAATGAAAAATATCCCAAATGTGTTCATACCCCATTAGATAGCCAAAAAAGAAAGAGAATGATAAGCAACAGAGGGACTGATGAAGCAGTGGAGCAAAATAATGAAAGGGAGAGATGGTCAGACATGTGGACGTGTGCCATAAGAACATTTCTATTTCATAAGCTGCTCAAAGTGCTGATGTACAAACAATAAATAAATAATTCCATTCTTTGAACAATGTAGTCCATAGGGAGCTGAAGGAAAACAGACCTAATAATGGCTTTTTCATAAATAAAATACTTTTCTTCGAGACAAATACTTTAAATGCTATTTGGTAGTGCATGAAAACATTCATTGATACATAATCTGAAAAAATATCAATATGTCTGTTTGCACGGGGAGCCTATTACATTGTTATTTAAACGAGAGAGATAAAAGGGAATGTAGCATTAATAAATCAAGAGTTGGGAGAGAGACATAAAATCTTTTTCATCTGTTTGTGGTGGAGCAGCTGGACCAGAGGGACACAATCAAATTTACAGATCATGAGTAAAATTACGCAAACTAACATGTGATAGAAAGAACAGCCACCTGCTAAGATGTTGGATGTGATCATTTCTACACACAATTAGTGTAACTAATTATGCCCGTGGTTTATCCACTTTTAAACCCTGGGTTATGAAACCATGTTGTGCACTGAACTGCACTGCCAAGAGTGAAAAGTGTGGAACGATGCAGTGCTAGAAGCAGACAACCAATCATATACTAAGCAATGCTTAGCTTATTAAATATTCATGCACTTTGTAGAGTCACAGAACTTAAAAAAGCCAGAGCGGACTTACGGGTGACATTTCCCTACATCAACAAACAGTTAGTGAAACATGATGAGTGCCTGTGGTGATTTGTAATCGTTCAATCAATGTTACTGGTCTCATAAATATGCAAATAAGAACGGGAACCCAGGGGTTACTAAACACTCATTTTCTTGGACTGACTACTAAGATAGTCCAACATTACATTTACCTCCTGAATGATTCATTCAGTTCAGAATACCAGAATACATTGATTCAGTTTAGAATACCATTCTGAATGATTCATGCAAATCTGATTAATGCGGTTCAGAATATTCAGAATACATTGATCCAGTTCAGAATATCAGTCTGAATGATTCATGCGAATCTGATTAATGGGGTTCTCAAATTCAGTTTGTTGCAATGGGAGGGAAGATTATCAATGATAAAAGATTTGAAACAACATGGAAATGTAACTCATAACATTTTTTATTACTATATAAAACCAGAGGTCATTAGCATCAGTGGTTCACCTTCTCATTAGAAGTTATTTACATACCTGTATGCATCAGTGTTGCCAACGTTTTTTTAATCAAAAGTAGCTAAATTTGTTGCTAGACGCTAATTAGCATATTAATGACGTCAGTTCATCGTATTGTCATGCCTCTCTGTGCTCACATACTGCATTTTAATGCAGTCAAATTCTCAATAAAATGGTTTTCATTTATATGTTTTTCATTCGGATTTCATAGATACATTGACATATTTTGCTGTGCTTCATGTTTGCTGTTGTCAGCAATGGAGTGAATATGAAATAGTGACTGAAAAGCGGCCCATTACGACTACATAACCAGCTCTCGAAGATGTTAATCTACACTAAAATACGGATTCAGAATCATGACATTATGAAATCAAATACACATACGATTAAAGCTGCGTTCACACTAACAGTGACTGTCGGTGTATGTCGCCAGGGGCTGACGATGGTTGCATCAGGTTTCGTGCAGCTACATTCAAACATTTTGGAGGCAAAAGACTAAATATAATATAAATATAAACTAAATCTGTACATACAAACAAAAATGAATGAGAAGCAGTGCCTACTTTTTACTATTGTGTATGTTTATCTATGGCTGAGAGGAGAACGATCACACAAGCTCTACCGTCTTCCTTCCAATTGGCTGTGGCTCCCGAAAGTCGCTCTTTTTTTTTTTTTTTTTTTTTTATTGAAAGAGAAATTGTACATACAAACTAGGCTTGGAACAAGCAATGTTATGAATTCAAGTCTCAAAAGGCAGACATGGATACAAATTATAACACAATCAGCAATAAACTGTAAACAATAACTTAATTACAGAGAAAATTCTAATAAAATAAAAGTAAAAAAATCTATATAAAAAAATTATATATAAATAAATACAGAAGAAAAAAAAACAAAAAAAAAACAACAACAGAAAATACAAAAATAAAGAAAAGTTCCTTCGAGGATTAGCTTTTGCAAGGGGTGTCAAAAAGTTAAAGAGTACATAATTCATTGAAGAAATTAGCTACAGTAACAGCTTTTTTGTGTGAAAGGGTATTGAGAGACCTGGTGAATATTTTAAGTTCATTAATAAAGTAGGGGAAAGAAGGAGGAGTTTTCAGAAATCTACATTTGTGAATGAAATATTTGGCATGTTCCATAAGGTTGTTAACCAAATAATGTTGTGGAAAATCTTTAAGTACACCAAATTTGATTTGTTTGTATTGAATGGGGTTTATACAAGGAATAATATGTGACATTTCATTATACAACCGGGACCAAAATTGTTTCGAGTAACAGCAGTCAAAGAAGATATGTTCAGTGGTTTCAATAGAAACTTTACAAAACTTCTCTCCAAAATCAAACTTAGATTTAAGGAATTCTTTAGAAGGGTATATCTCATTCATTTTTTTTAAATGAAGTTCTTTCATTCTGGGAAGGATAGGAAAGGAAAGATAACTCAGTCTCATTTCCTTCATCTCTTTTGGGTTTACATCTTTGAAAATATAATGACGTTTAAGTCTATCTTTTTTAAGTCTACTAATGAAGATATTTCTAATGTATTTATTATTACACTTGAAGTCTTTAATAGACAAGCCATCCAGAAAGAGAGAAGGAAGAGAAAAAGTGACAGAGTAGTTTGAAAGAATTCCTTTGACCAAAAATACCGCATTCTTTGGTATGGCATTCAACTGTATAAAATTCCTTGGGATGACACACAAAACCATGTTTTAAACAAAAATCATTGTAATTGAGTACATTTCCATATCCGAAAGTCGCTCTTCATTTGCATAAAGTTGAAGCATTCTCAACTTTTTGTCGCGTCGCTGGACATGCCACATCCGGTCGCCAACAGCCGCTGTCGCTCTTGTCGCCGGAAGTCGCTCGCTCTCCATTAAAATTAATGGGGTCGCGTTGCTTTGTCGCTGCTTGTCGTTTGTAGTGTGAACGGGACTTAAGGGGGTCTGAAAAGTTGCTAAATCTAGCGACAAAGTCGCTAAGTTGGCAACACTGGTATGCATACCTGTAGCGTATTTGACAGTTAAAAGAGGTGGCAATTTTTCTCGCAAGTGGGCGTGGTTTTAGCGCCGACAGTGGACACACCTCCATCGTTACGACGTGTCATGAACATAAACAATGACACTGAACCTAACGAAACTCGCATATTTTGCTGATTATTGCTACTAAAAATGGTCAGTTATTGGCATGTGGCCTGTACTTATCGGTCAGACCGGGAAAACATTTGGAGACTACCAGAAGTTATAACAAATCAAGGAGAAGACTGCAAAAAACTGAGATACAAAAGGCGTTTGTGGTAAACCAAACTGAACCAGGATTTAACATCAGCGTTTGTTCGTATCATTTCAGCTCAGGTAGGTGAAAAAGTCTCCCTGTAGTCAAACATTTTATTTTAATTTATATTTTTTTAAATATTTTATTTGATCATCAAAATGACATTTAAATGTTTTTTCTTGTGAAAATAATTGTATTATGCTTTAAAATAGCTTGAATGTAATTCTACTCCCCTTGCTTCATTTACTACAGGTATGTGCCAAAAAATTAGGGAGGGAAAGTCCATTTATTTCAATAATTTGTTTCAAAAAGTGAAACTTGTATGTTATATTAGTTCACTACACACAAAGTAAAATATTTCAAGCCTTTATTTGTTGATTTATTGAATGTGATGTAAAAAACGATGCCGTTTTACCTTGTTTTTCGAACTCTCATCTTTCAGCTTATTCATCGTGAATCGTTTTTCACAGGCTTCATACCCAAGGATTCCACATTCTAAGTCCAATTCCGTGCCGGCTGAGCTGCTGAGCAAACTTGTTATGTCCGGAAAGCAAAACACATGTAGCTGTAATCATGACTGTCCACAAAAACTATTACAAGTGGTCGCAGTTTTACCGCCTCTAGTGTTCATTTCTGTTGGAAATGGTAGTTATATGTGCTTATTGGTATGTATTGCAAAAATCCCACAGGTATGTTTTCAGCATGAAATCAGGTAGCTAATAACAGATTTTTCTGGGGTGTGACAAACTCAGAACATATATTTTATATAGTTTTACATGGACTTAATTGCTTATCAAGATTTCTTCTTTTTTTTCCCTTTTGTTTGCGACTGCATGGCTTAAAATACTTCTGTTGTATATTATCACTTTTAGGCTTGAAAGCTCAATTAGATGAGAAAAAACATCTAGTACCTTATTTAATGCTGAAAAAAAGGGTGAGCAAATAATGACAAAATAATGAATTTTTGTACAATATTTTCTGTCTCCCTGCATGGGATGGTAAAACTGGAAGGTTGTTGGCTCAATCCCCACTACATAAAAAAAGAAAATCATGAGCATTGTGCAAAAGCAACAGTAAAGAACACTTACACAAGCTCTTTTAAATCGTTAGATGTGTTATCCTGTGCTACAAAAGAGAGTCCACAACAGGTTAGTTTTTGTATCAATAAATGAGTTCTACAGGGAAAAATGAAAGAGCTTTTTTCCCGAGGAATACTAATAGATTAAAAGCGGCAAGCTGATGGCTCCCTTTGTCATACAGTTGCAGACAAAGATAAAGAAGCAATTCCGGAGGCGTTTGATAGAGGATTGGTATTTGGTTTTCATACACGGGAGCCACTGGTATGTAGCCGAGGATGCGGTGGGAGTGGTCATCACTCACGGACGCTCGGTGCCCAGGGTGTAGACTCCTGCTGCTACTAAGTCACCATAGACTGATGATAGTGTCAGCCACAGAACAATCTGCATTCATCATTTCTTATCTGCTGGGCCGCTGTGCTGATCCGGGAGATGCATCCTCTTGCTGCTGCAGGGTCAAGGACTGCATGATTGAGTTGAGTGTGTGTGTGTTGCTTTTTGACCCATACAGCCTACCCAGTCCTGGAATTACTTGTGATCAAACTGACATGACGTGTTAATGCACCACGGACACAAACCGAGCACCCAAGTGCAGACGTGTAAGAGGATTGTCCCAGTTACTGTCACTTTCCCACATTGGGAGGCTAAGTACGTGTCTATATACAGTATTACAGTCTACATGATAGGAATCTGTAAGTATGTGTGTCAGTTTTATGGATGTAAGGGTCTTCACGGGCAAGCAATAACACAATGCTATCATTGTCCGAGGGACAGGTCATTTTCAAGCATCGTCCTCTAATATAGAGCTCAGTACTCAATCAGAGAAATAGGAGGCCTGACCTTCACTGTGTCCACACCTTCTCTGTCACTTAAATAAGTATGATGTCCCAGCAGCAGGGTTACAGAGATGTTCTGGAATGTGTTGATTGCTTGCTGTTGGCTATCAGTGCAAATATCTAGACAAGTAGTTGTTTCAAAATCTTGTACAAAACAGTCTAACAGTTCTAACATAGAGAATAAATACATAATATAAGTGCAGTGAATGGAGCATCATTTGGAACAGGCTACATGAACAGTAAGATACAAAATAAGATCTATAATATGCATCTACCTAACAGATGGGGTGATTATTTTTTAAGCCAACTTTAAACTCTAAAAAAGTACAAAAAAGAATTAAGCAAGACAATTAACACAAAATTAGTATGACTCATAGGTTTCTGAAGCCATATACAATGCGTTTATGCAAAGATCAGACTAAAATGTGAAGGTCACTGCACACTGAGTATTTTCATTTTTTCCATATTAGTCATCCTTTCCTATCAAAATGCTAGAAAAACGAACCTGATCCATTTTTTTTTTTTGACGGACGAAAGAGGCAATGTGCAAACGTGATTGTCACAACCTGAGATCATTTTTTTTTCAACTTTCAGACAAAAATTGTACTCAGTGTACAATGTACAAAAGTCTTTTTAAAGGACAATTTCCCCTCTAATAGGGCTTGCAGAATTCTTTTCTTTATGTGGGTTGTGCATTGGGACGGCTCCTCACTGCGGATGAATCTAATGTTTTGAGGTGTATGTGTGGGCTGTCAGTGAACGCACCAGATATGTGGATATTCACTGTACTTTGGAATTACAAATACTACGACTTGGAAGTATGACTAAAATAAGATTTTTTTTTTTTTTACCGGAAAATGTCATCTAAACAAGAAAGTCACGTCTGCCAGTTTTGTTCTGACTGACTGAACAATTTTTTTCACTGTGCGTGCCATGCCTCAAATTCGAAATTTTCGGGTATTTTAGATTTTTTTTGCAAAACCTACTTTTGCAAACTAGTCGTAGGCTTTCCATCCAATCGGAACCAAACCAGCGCAGAAAGATACTGCATTTTCAAGCGCATAAACAATTGCACATTGTGCGTTTTTTTTTGCACATACATGCAATATTCATATCACAAGACAGAACTCCTCATTCCAGACTTCTTTACCTCTAGAACCACTGCTGTCAATCAAATTTTTGTTAAATGATTGAGAAGATGTAAAAAACCTGCTTTTGCTAACTAGTCCTAGGTTTTTCGCTCAGTCTGGAAAAAACACTGCAGTACAAATATCTGGACTTTCTAGCTCAATAATTATCAAAAATGTTGAAGCTATAATGGGGTCGTCTAAAAAAAGGGGCCTGTCCAAATTAACCCAAAATTCTATAAAGCCTAAAGGAAAACTCAAAACGTCACGAAACCTGGTGAGCACATGTGACAGGTGATTCTAAACAAGCATGCAAAGTTTTAGGAGATCAGAATCATAAACGTTACAAAAAATAATATTTCTATGATAATTACCAGTATTGTTAAAAAAAAAGGCTGGCTACATAATGTATTTTTCCATATATGCTTAAATGCCTTAAAGCGCTTGAACCCAAGTAATCGCTGCTTTCAGCTATATTTCTATGTGTTGACGTAATTTCAACTGAAACAGGAAGACAGGGTGAAACATATCAAGCAGCCCCGCCCCCTTTTTTAAATAGCCAGTAGTGTTTAGTTTATATCAAATAACAGTCACAACCTCATCCATATCGCTATAAAATATTGCATTGCATATAGAATTCAAATGGGTCCGATACGTTTTGTGGTCTGTGCAGATTGACGCATGTGATCCGCTCCGCTCCATACTGTCTCTCTGGACTGTGTGTGCGCTATGGCGGTTAGCGTGATATACTCCTTTCGTGCCACTGGAAAGCACGTTTACACTGTCTGAATCATTCCCTATCCCCTATTTAGTGAACTACGTGCCATTCACTGTACAGAAAATGCTAATTCTGTGACAAGTGACCAATTTCATCTGCAGCTTCAGCATCTATTTATAGTGTAAAGGGCAGGACGCTTCCGATTCTAGAGAGCATGTGATTGGGCAGAAAGTTTAATGAGAAGCTGAAGTGCAGGGTGATGTCATCAAAATCATTGATCAAAAATGGCATAAGTTAGAGACTGTACTTTTATCTTGTAAATGCAAATTTTGCCATTGTTTTCAAGCACACTAGCTTATAGTTAACTTTAATGTTAACATTTAACGCAATACAACTCGGAAAATTAAATACAGATACAATGCCATATCGTGTGGCTTCTTGTAGTTTTTAGTCAAAGGGCAAAACGAAAAGCCGAAACGAAAATGTAAGTCTTCACTGCTTTATAAGAGGAGGAGCCAGGAATAGGAAGATGCCTGTGAACAAATAACACTTCCTAAAGACCCGCAGGTTTGTTCTCTCCACTTTAGCCCTGATGTCTTTGAGACTTTTAGTAGACCACAGCTACTGAAAGAGCTTAAAAAACAGCAGAGACAAGAAACACTAGATGCTGAAGGAGTTTCTCAGCATGGATTTTACTCAATGTCCGGGGCATTTAAACTCCTTGTGGGAAAAATCGATGGATCGATATTTGCTTTAAGCCTACGCTTATATCCATCGCCACCTGTAAGCACTTTCAGTAGCTGTGGTCATCGTGTCAGAGTTGTGTATTCTGAATTGTGTTACAGTAAAAATGCCAACCATTAGCACCAGTAGCTCACCGAGTGCAACCATGTCACGTCATAATGGCGCCCCCATAGTGTATTTTTAAAATAACATAAATCTTTCATGTTTTTTCTACTACATATTTCAGTAAGAGACATCATTTACATTATATTAAGCCATGTCATAATACCCAGGGTTCCCTTTAAAAAATAATGTGCACTGCCCCAAACTAAAGATCAGGTGTGGTGCTTTTGCGCCCTAATTTAAAAAAACCGAAGAGGATTAATATACTTGTCATGGTGTGGAATAAAGGAAATCAGGATTCAACTACAAGCCTATGTATTATATTACTTTATTTGTCTGTCTGAGTAAAGTGAAGGCAGAATATGAGACGTGCTGAGTGTGTCTAGAGGCAGGAGAACGTTATCGTAAATACAGTCACTAACCAAATGCAGCTGAGCAGAACGGCCGCCATGATTCACTCTGGCTCCTTTATGACAGCTGATTATCAATATGAATGAACCTCCGTCATTTTTCCTTCCCTGTTATCCAAGTCATCATCTCCTTGGTGACATCGTGGTCACTCCTTAAAACAAAATTAGGTAGAAGGAAAATAAATATCCAGTAGCTCAAGCTAGGTTTGGACAGAGACATTCAGGAATCATTTACTTATGTAGCAGATTTAGAAATGCAATTTAGTAATCGTAAACAGGACTTCTGAAAAAGAACACATTTGAATTCAAGCGACACTGTTGAAATCTCACTATGTTGTTTTCAACCGCCTCAAGGAATGTCTGTTGAGAAAATATGCAGCTATACATTTTTAACCACGCAATTTCTTTTCACAAACCCCCTCAAGAGAATTTTATAGGCATTGCAGTATGTGCCTTCTCAGTAATTGAATCATTACGGAAACCCCTATAAAGAGTAAATCAACAGTGTTTACTTAAAGACAAACAGAAACACATCCTACATCATTTATACTTTCTCAACATCAACACTCTTATTTTCACCACCAGTCTTGGAGAAGATGAGTTGCTGGTTTTTGTGGTTGTAGGTGCAACTCAGCACAACAAAACTGCATACTCCACACCAACACACAGCTACATGTTTTGCCTAGATTAATAATTTACAAGTGTGACCCTAGTTACTCCTAGTTACTTCTTCTTCCTGTCTAATTAGGATAGAGCTGGTGCAAACCTTTAGATAACCCAAGCAGCCTCAAAAACTTGACGCTTAGAAAATGTATGAATTTCATTGATAAAAGTAAAACAGTATATTATAATGTAATGACATTCAAATGTTTTTCATTATGATTTAAGTGTCCAAATCCCCCTAGGTGGTCAAACTCAATGTGCTGCACTTTGATCACATCATATTTTCTGCCCAAACTCCCACCACCCATTGAGTGTGTATATGCTGTGATGGCATCTGCTCTGTGATGGCATCTCTGAGAGTTGGGAAGCATTACTCAATTGTGACAGCTACAACCTGTTTGACAGATGGACCTGCATCAGCTAACATATAGAACAATCTTCAGACACTCAGTGCAGCATCAGAAGCACCCTGATTTTGGCATGAGAAACAGCTCTTGTTCATTGATGCACCCTTCATTCTTTTCATACAACAGCTCATTTAGATTTCATCACCATATTCGGAATGTCAAAATAAAGAAGAGTACTTACAATTTTCAGACAATATTATATGTGATAAAATCACTGCTGGAATCACAGCTCCTTTACTCATTCCTATAGGAAGAAGTGGGAATACATTGTGGTTAACCCCAAATTATCGTTGTTCTAAACCCTGCTTTTAAGGAACGTTTCTCCTTCTAATTTCACGCATAGTTTAAAAGCGGGGTTAGACCTTATTGTTCAACATGGAAGTAAGCCTATGGGTGAGACTTCTGGTTCATTAGCCGCTATCTGCTTGTTGAGTCGTGATGTAAGAAATGTTTGCGGATCCAAGCCTCAACTCGTTTCACTTGAGTCAGTCATTTATAAGCACTGTTTATTCATATTACACATTTAAGCTAAACATTAAAAAACGTACTGTACACTACAGTCTCCGTGCTCACAGCGTCCCAGACACAATTATTTTAATATTATTTATATTTTCATTGTCTGGCTAACTGGGATTTTGTTATTGAGTTAAAGGTTAGGATTATATATATATATATATATATATATATATTTTTTGGAAAGTTACTTTTAAAAGTAAAGCATTAGAATATTGCGTTACTGCCTAAAAAAGTAACTAAATATGTTACTTAGTAACTTTTAATGGAAAGTAATGTGTTACATTACTTTTGCGTTACTTTTTAAATCTGGGCAGGGCTTGCTTGTTTGCTTTTAATATAAAAACATTAGATTCTTAGCAAATGTAAAAGCCCTTTCACACCAAAATGAAATTAAGTGAATAAGCCTAAGGCTAAAGGAAAATTAAATTCACCCCTGTACAGTAGAACTGTAGGAGAAGAACGTTCAACACTCTTCAGCAATGAGAAAAAAGCACAAATGTTAGTTAATATAAAGTAAGTTTTGCTTATTAGTACACTGCAAAAAAATGCTTTTCTTACTTAGATTTTTTGTCTTGTTTCCAGCCAAAATATCAAAAAAATTCTTAAATCAAGAAGAATTTTCTAGTAAAAACTGTTGTCAAAAAATGTAAGTAACAAAAGTATTTCTGCAGTGTACGGTTGAATTGGATCAACAAAGGTCAGCAGCAAAGTCACTGGTTAATAAAATGGTATTAAATACATAAAGGAAACAAAAAGTATTTTCTTGGAAATAAAAAAGTAATGCGTTATTTTACTAGTTACTTGAAAAAAGTAATATTATTACGGAACTTGCATTACTTGTAATGCATTACCCCCAACACTGTATATCACATTGTGAGTATATATTAGCACCGTTTGTTGTTTTTTGTGCCATCTGATAGAGTTTTTGGACCTGGAAGCAGTGACGTATCATACAAGCTGATATAAAATAACTAGAAGAATAACAACGTGCAGTAAAAACCAGTGTGTTCATTATTAAGAGAATACATTAAAATAATGTCATAAAACGATAGATACGTCTAGTACACGATGTAACTACAGAAGAGTCAAGTTTAAATAAGAAAAATATAGAAAATCTTTGGTCATTTTTGAACGAGATGCTAATGGTCTAATCTGATTCAGTGATTTATGCTAAGCTATTCTAAAAGTGCGAACGGCAGACACAGAGATCGGCTGAATGGATTCAAAATTGGTCAAACTCATCTGTTTGACTCTAGGAGAGTCGGAAAATGAGCCTATTTTCAAAAAAAGCAGAGTGTTCCTTTAATGCAAAGCTGAAGTGCAGGGTGATGTCATAAAAATCTTTGATCCATATTGTCGGAAGTTAGAGACTAACTTATTCATACTAAAAGCCAAAAAACTTTTGATTTCATGGAGACTTTAAATCACATAGCTAGTGTTAACACATTTCTAGGGAATCAACTAGTTACTTATTGTTGACTTTGCACATCAAATAGGGATAGGAGAAAGTACTATAACCCAGCAAAAATGACACGCTCCACCTCAGAATCAAACTAAAGCTTGTTCTAATGCTAGAAGATCTTGATACTTTGGTGATCTAAAACATCTGTCTGCCTGTAAGGTTGTTTGTATTCCAAGTATAAAAAGTGTACAAGGGAATCAAATATCGCTTGTAAGATTATTTAAAGAATCAGCCGGGGAAATGGTATTTGAACATTATATGTATTCTATCAAGCTCTTCATAAAATGTTTGTTTGATTCTCTTCTGTGTCACTTGCACTTAGGCAAAATGACATGTTGTGTTGGAGAAGACCCAGCTTGCAAAGTGTGAGATAACCCACAAGAGTGTGTAACAAAGGCAGAAGCTCAGGTTTGTTCTCAGTGTGTGTGTGTGTGAGAAGAAGACGTTAGCCTGTTGAAGTGTAAAGCAGAGACTTCACAGAGAAATCTCTGGTGGATGGAATCTCGGGCCCTACAGTGTTTCAGACTTCACTGAACGCACACATCACAGGATTTAAGTCTAATTGAACCGC